>QAPG01000667.1:0-16074 GCA_004366825.1 Colletotrichum spinosum
TAGTTATATACTATTTATATAATTGATTGATTACGATATTTACTAGTTATAAACTAATAGTTTTAAACTTAGATTATATTATAATTAGATGAATTATTCAAAAGATTTGATAAATTAATATTATTATATATATAATTTATAATAGATTAACTAGTTATATATTTCTATATATAGAAAGCTTTACTTAATACTATTCTAAGTAACTATTTATATTTATCTTAAAGGAAAGGATCTATTTGAAAGAAAGAATTTAATCTTAATATTCTAAATATCTTTTTCTTATTGAATATCTTCTTCTTTTAACTTTATAATCTTAGTTTTTATTATTTTGAAAAAGAGTTTTTATAATAATTTTAATAGATTAGTAATATTTGTTAGGTTTGTAATAATATAATTAGTTAATTAAAATATCTTTAGTTTTTAGTAGAAAGATTCTTCTTTTTTAATACTATGTTTTAATTAATATAAAATACTAGTAAAAAGTGAAAACTATTTTTATTAAGCTTTTACTATTAATTTGATAAATGAATATGTATAAAATTATTTTGTTTATATTTTATAATATATGAAATACTACTACTATGTTCTTCTAAGAATATTATATAATTATTAAAGTTAGGTTTTAATTAAAGTATTATTATTATCTATTTTTATATAATTAGTCTAATTGGTAAATAGCTGGAAATACTATTCTAATTAGTTAAAGTCTAAAGTTATATTTTAAACTTCTTAAAACTAATTAAATGAGAATCCTAAAATGTTTATTCTTATACTTATTAAAATAGATATTTCTCTTTAACTAATTAGATTTCTAACTTTAGATATACGCTTTAATTATTAATACAATATTCAAATACTAAGTATTATTTAGAACTATTCCTTCTAGTGAAAACTAATTAGAAGTTTAAATTAGTCCTAATAGTTTAAATATTAGTTTATATATTAGTAAACTTCTCTTATTAAATTTTAAAACTGACTTTAAATTTAATTTAATATCTTAAGCTACTTCTAGTATTGATAAAATAATTGATAGAAAAGAAATCCTTCAATTCATACTTCTTATTACTTTAAAACTTCTAAATATTTGAAAGATAAAGTCTTCCTTTTTTTAAATAATGAATTTAATTAGGAAATTTATAACTTATTTTATAAGCTTTTTAAATAAATTGTATCTCAAGTAAAATGGTATCTTATTAAATTTAATATTTCAAATAATAATAAAACCTTTGAGAATAGAAGTTTTAATTTTTTAAAGATTATAAGTCTTTAAAATGTATTCTATTAGATATTTAATATATCTTTTTTTTATAGTATTCTATTTATAACATTTCTTATATACATATATTTAATACTATAAATATTAAGTTATATTTAATAGAATTATAAGTTTTATTCAGAGTTTTTATTATATTCCTATACTTCTTAATAGGAATGTTATCCAGATTAAATATGTTTAATTTTATATATTAATCTCTAGTTACTTCAAATATTTATATGTATATTATATTATAGTATTATTATTTAAATTAACTATATTTAGAATTTAAATAATAGTTCTATATTCTTTTGTATTCTTATTCTTTGAATAATTAGTCTTTTATTAATATCTTTATTTATCTTAATTAATATTTTAATATAATAAAAGGTAGCTTTAGATTGATTTTCTATTCTATTATATATATTTTATAATTGTATTCTTTATTAATTATTATTATAATTCTTTTAATATTGTATTGAATATTATATATCAAAAGGCTTTTGTATTATTCTATCTTACTTTGGAGTATTATTGATATATTAAAGATTGAATTATAAGCTTTATTAAGTAGTACATATGTAAATAAAAGATTTAAAATTTTATCTTTTATAATATATACTTATAGGTTATTCATATAAATTTTAAGAAATTTAAAAGAATCTTATATAATATAAAAGAATAGTTAAAATAGATATAATTCTAAAGTTTATCTAGGGATAATTTATATAGAATGAACTTGTTAATAATAAGGTCTATCTAATTATTTTAATCCTATAATCTTTATTTTCTAAATATTGAGAGTTAGATATTTAAAGATATTCTTTTTAAAACTTTCTATTTATAGATATTAAAATAAATAGTAATAATAATAGGAAGTTTGGATTCTATACTAAGTAGGAAACTTTGTAGTATTAATATCTAAATAGAATTGAGTTTTAGAAAGATTAACCTTATATAATATAGAACTTTCAGCTCTATTATATTTAGATTACTATATAGTCTATTTGTTAATTATTCTGATATTCTAATTTAATTAATCTAAAATATAAATAATTAATGTAATATAATTTTAACTCTAATAATTACTTATTTATAATAAATAGAAAATATAGAATTATAAGAATAATAAGAATACTCAAGCTCTTATTTACTTATAACAAATTATAAAGATAAATATAAGTTAGAACTAAATAGTTAGAATTCTAATATTCTCTCTTAAGATATATAAGAAAAACAAATCTTTAATAGTTAAAAGATTAAAACAACTATAAAAACCATATAGAAGAAATAGAGAAATTCTAAAAGATTAGAATTTGAAAAACCTAAAACCTGAAACAATTTTGGAAGAAAACACTTCTAAATGAAATAAAGAAAATTAGAAAAGATCAGAAATGTTTAGAATAAATAAAAGATTAAAAGAAAAGATTAATATTTAGAAAATAGATTATTAAGACTATTTCCTTTATAAGAAAGCTAAATACTGAAACTATTCTATATATTCCGCTCAATAATATTATTAAGTTTAATTCAATTTAAAAACTCCATTAAAGAATTAGTAATAGTATTATTTATATTAGTATAATAGAAATTAATCTAATTATTTTAAAAAAGGTCTTTAATATAATAATAATAAATATCAATATACTTAAATTTCTTATAGAATATAGTATTTCTAGTAGACTTTTTAACTAATTAATTATCTATATAAATAATCAGCTTATTAATAACTTTAAATTTTAGAGCTTTTTAAAAAGACGTATGTTCTTATATAAGTAAATAGCTCCTTTAGTAGTATTCATCAAAATTATATATTTAACTTTATAAATATATAAAACTATTATTATATATTTAATTAAGCTATAATTTTCAATATTATATAAATCTAAGTAAAATATATAAAGTAAAGCAGATTTCTATTGATAATATATCTAGTTTGATCTAAATTTCTAGATCTAAATATATTAAAAAGATCAATATTATTATAATTATAAATCAATCTACAATTAGAATTTCTTCTTAAATAATCCTATATTCTATTTAAAGTAAAGAGATATTCTTTAAAAAGATTAAACGAAAATTAAGAATAAGTAGTAATAATTAGAGTAATATTTAATTAAATATTTAAAACTAAATTTAATAAAACCCCTCTTTTCTTTATATTTTAATATTTCTTTTTTTAAATTATTATCCTTATTAATAAAGGATTTAACTTTATTATCTATTAGAATCTTAAAACCATAAATTTCCTGTTTATTATATCTGATAAGAACCTCATTAGCATATTAAAACTAATTTTCTTTTATATTTCTATTCTTCTAATTAATAATTAAACTATTATTTAAAGAAATATTAAGTTCTCCTAAGTTTTAAATTCTTATATCCCTTTTAAGAACTACTATACATATATTCTAAAGTAGTAGAATTACTAACTCCTAATAATATATTATTAATATAATATATTAAAATAAGTAAACATTTACTTTTATTATGAATAATACTAGATATAAACATTCCTCGATTATAAAGAAATACTTAAAGACTAATCTTATATAAAATAAATTTAAAATATCAATACTATAATCTAAAGCTCTATTTTAATCTATTTAAGACCTTATTTAATAAATAAATAGAAAGCCAATTCTTATAGTTGAAACTATAAACCAAACTTTTAAAACTATTATAATAAGGATAATTAATAAATAACTTAATATATAGTTCTTTATCTATCTTTATATAAAGAAATATAATAACAGTATTATATTAGGTTAAAATTCAATTATAATAAACAGATATAGTTAATATAAATTGATAACTTTCAGACCTATACATACTATTAAAGACTTTTAAATAATTAATACCGAAATACTAATTGAAACTTGAAGTAACTGATTTAGCCTTATATTAAAAATTACTAAGATCCGAATTGTTAAACTTTATTTTATAAACCTATCTACTTCCTAATATATGAATATTATTCTTTTTAATAAAAGAAATATTAAATAGTAATATGACAATTAGAACTTCTATAAACTCTATAGACTTAACTTCTTTATTTATAACCAAAATCTAATTATTACTAAACTAAAAGGTTAGAACTCTTTAAAGAATAGTTAGTTTATTTAAAGTATTAACTAATAATATATACTTCATAATATACAGATTACTATATTTATTAATAAGTAAGTTATTATTTTACTTATATTGTTTATAATTAGTATACAAAACTAAAGAAGAATAAGTTTTAACTATAAAAACTATAATCTCTTTATATAAGTACTATTGATAACCTTTTTAAACTTCTAAACTTAAAAAGAATTTTCTATAAATATAATAGATTTTGTATTAGAATTCTTAATACTATCTATAGCCCTATTAGAGTATATTATAAAAAAACTACTTAATTCTTAATTAAAAGAAATATTCAAATTAGTATTACTTATGTTAACTTTATTTAAAATAAGAATAACTAATCTCTTTAGTAGAATTATAAACTCTATTAAACTTAATAATAACTCAATTCTAAAAGCATTATTAAAATTGACTTAATTAGACTTACTCTCTTTATTAAACTAATTATATCTACTAGTAATAATATGATTAAAAATAGATAATTCTTCTTTTTATTAAAAGTTAAATTAACCTTAAGAATATTTATATTTCTAGACTGACTATTATTATAAACTTGAAAATCCTAAATTAAATACGTTTTATAACTAAAAATAACTATAGTACCCCTTTTAACTTTTAAATTAAACATCTTAGAATACTTATTCTTAACTTTATAGTAATAGATATTACCCTATATCTTTATATTACTAATGAAATATTTCTTCTTATTTCTTAATTGATATAGAACTTTAAATTTAATAAAGAAATAAAGTATTCTATTATATATATAAATAGAAACTAATTTAACTTACTCCTAAAATATAAAAGTAAATTAGAATTATAAAGAAGACTTCTAACCTTATTAACTATAATTCTTAAGGCTTTCTTAATTAAACTATTGAATTCATAAATATAGTGTAATTTTATATTATAGATAATATTATTATTCGAATAAGTAATATCTATTCTATCATTAGAGAATTTAAAACTGCTATTTATATTAACTTCTTTAATTCTCTTATTACTATTATTATCATTAATTATATTAATAAATCCTTTAAAAGCTAAAATGACTTCTTTTGAATATTTACTTCTTAATAACTTCTTTTAGATAAATCTATTATACTTATCTACAAATAACATAACGTTTCTAAGGTAATTATAGGTCTTTAGTAAAAAAGGTCTATATAAATTTCAATTAATATAATTAAAATATTCAAACTTCTTAAAAATATTTAAATGTCTATTAATCTTATTAATAGACTTATTTATAAAATAGACTTTATAAATAAATAGTTTGTTACTTTTCGAATGAGATTATTAACATAATTAATTGTATTCTTTATTAATTCTATAATATTATTAACATAGTTTATTCTACTATATTACCATTTCCAATTATTAATATTATAAATATTAATATTAAGAATTAAATTTAAAAGTTAGTTAGGAACTCTAAACTGATAGAAATTATCAACTTTAATTCTCATAAATAAAACTTCGTCTTATCTAAAGGTATAAAGAATAGATTTACTAAAAGAAAGTAATCTTATTAAATTAAATTCAAATCGATTTAATAAGTTTATATTTAATTATAATATATAATTCAGTTATTCTTATTCTATATTTAGAATAGTATTTAGGCCTTTTACTTTATTTATAGATTTAACTATATAGTTTACTTAATAATAGTATTTATACTAATACTAGTTTATAATTAATTAAGATAGTAATAAAACTACTTGTTATTGTAGATAATTATACTTTTGGTTTGAATATTTAATTTTATAATAATAGAAGGCTTTATAGTAATAATTTATATTAGAAGAGTCTTATTAAAATTAGAGTTTAATATATGTAGCTAAAAGTACCTATTTAGATTATAAGATTAAGAATCTTTTTTAACTTCCTGAAGATAAGATAAAATGGAATACTAAGAGTTAGGTATTCTATAATTTATTATTCTTTTATATCTTTTATATTAGAATTAAGGTTTCTTCTATATCTAGATAGTTATTTATAAAAGAAATCTTATAGAAGAAATATAGAGATATCTAATTATAGGTATTATAATTAAAACTATATTTTTATATGAATGGGTTTTAATAAGCTTATTCTAAATATTAAGATTAACAAGTAGTCTATTGATATTTAAAAGAATATTATCTAGTTAATTTATAATTTATCATATTAAATTAGTAATTCTAAGGACTAAGTATTAATTAAATATTACTTTAAATTTATTATACTATTATAATATTAATTAATGAATATCTCGGAATATTATAGTAATGAAATTATATAGGTTTCAAAAGCTATCTAGCTATATTAAGAGTATCTATATATACATAAATATTATTTATATATTAGCTATATTTAATATATTAAAATCATTCCTTAATAAGAATAATTTAAGTCTTATTATATTTATATAAACTTTATAAATTAGTTTATACTAATAATAGAAAGCTTTTATGTTTATAATAAAAGGTTATTTATAGGAATACGTAGAACTTTATTTATAATAAAAGTATTAAGATTATAGATATTAGAGTTATAATAAATATTTAAATAGAATGCTTATAGTTAGTAGTAGTTAAATATCTTAAGATATTTGAATTATATATAGCTATAGGAATATAAAGGTCTAAGAGTATAAAGTTACTATAAAAGGATTTATTAATTATTTATTATTAAAAAGATTAATATAAAATAGGTATATTAGCTATTATAATTATAACTAGCTTAATTTTAGAATAACTAAAAGTTAGTTATAATAGTTAGAAAGGTAGTGGGAAAATTAAGATTATACTTTAGAAAGTAATATATTTACTAATAGTAAAATAGGCACCAGCCGCTTAAGCCAGAATAAACAAAACAAAAAAATAAAATAACTTCCTTTAAACTTAGTTTTATAGTAATAGAGAATAAAAAGAGCAATTTAGAAAAATAAATTAAGTAAAAAGTATTATATTTCTAGATCTATAATATAAAAAGTATTTTAATAATAAAAGTAATACTCTAAGATCTAAAAGATAGAGTAATATATAAATTCTATCTCTCCTACTACTATTTAAAAGATATATAATATAGATATAAATCTATCATCTATATATATATATATATACTACTTATATAACAAAGAAGCCTTAGGTCTAAGCTTATTATAATCTTCTTTTTAGACTTATTAAGAATCTTATATAATAAGTTTAATTAAGAAAACATCTATTTATACTACTATAATTATTTTTAGTCTATTTATTTAAAGTCTTCTCTATTTCTAACCTTATCCCTACTAACTAATTTTATCTAATTATAATCAATCTACTAATACTTATTCTAAATTAATCTTTAAATAAATTCTAATTAGCTTTCTTATATTAGCAGTTATAAGGATGTATAGATTACTAATTCAATAAGAATTTACTACTTAATTTAAATCTAATCATTAACTTACTAACTTATAAATTACTTTTTTATATACTTAAAGAAGTTTATATAATTATAAAGATTAATATAATTAATATAAAGTAATATATTAACTTAAATATATAGAAATAATATTAGAAAGACTTAGTAAACTAATATTAAAAAAGCAGGTTTAAATAAGATATATATTAATTATCTAGTTAAAAAACTCTAATATAATATATATATATAAATTAGATTAATCTAATAAATCTTACTTTATAACATTTTTTAAAACTTTAATATTAACTTCTCTAATCTTAATACTTTTAATTATAACTTTAATAATTATCTAATTTATATTAAGCCCTATAAACTTCTCTATAGTACTTATAATAAGTTATTAATAAAAATAAGTAAAAGGTAATTTATTATTTTATAGTTTTTATAAGTCTAATTTACTTTATATATCAATAGGGTTTTATGAATATTATTATAAAGTCTGAAGTATTTACTTATAATTAAAGTTTAATATAAAACTAATAAAACCTTATCTTTATATTTATATTACTTATTTATGTAAACTTATAGTAAATTTATAGTATTAAGTATTATGTTTTAAATAAATATTTAAGATTCTTCTACTATTTAAAAGTTATAGATTAACTAATTATATTTAAGATTTATTAAAACTATTTAAATATTAAGTTAAAATAACTTAATTATATTAAGTGAAATACTTATATTAATTTAGAATTATAATAGCTATTTTACTTTTTAAATATAAGAAGTATTATCAATATCTTTTTATATAGAAACAGAATAAAAGATCCTCTTTATTATCTATTTAATTATAAGGTTCACTTAATAGATATTATTATTACTAATAAAGAATATAGTGATATTAATATTTTATAGATTTATTATTAAGTTATTTATTAATTACTATTTATATTTAAATAGATTACGATTAGTATTATAATTATTCTTAATATATTATAGATTTACTCTTTTAAACGTCTAGTAAGTAGTAAAGCTATTTTATAAGTTTAAATAGAAATATATCTTGAATTCCTAAAAGTCTAAATATTTAGTTACTTATAATTTACTTTCAATATTATAAAAATAGACTTTCTATTTAATTATATTTTACTATATAGTAAGATTTTATTAATTAATCTTTAGGTTTATATTATAATAATTTAAGAAATAACTTCATATAAACTTACTATTAAAATACTAGTCTTCTATTAAAAGAAGTACTTATTGATCAATAGTAATTTAAACTTTTTATTTAATATCTATATTATAACTTCTAGTCTATTAGCTTTATTAAAATAAGATTTACTAGTAGTTTTTTAATTATAGGATATAGGAATCAAATAGAATAATCTCTTTATATTCTAATTCTTCTATATATAACTTCTTATTAATACTTATAGAACTTTTCTTATCTCAACTTTATAAAAGCTACTCTTATAAATAATATTTTAAAAAGTATTAATAATAACTTTTATAAAAAGGTTAAGTTTGATAAATAGCTAAGAAGTCTATAAGTATTTTACTAAATATCTTACTACTAGTTAAAATTAATTTATTAAGATAAAATAAAATATTACTTCTAATACTATAATAAATATATATTTCTTTATAATATTAACCTTAAAATATTTAAAAAAGTTATTTTATATTCTTAATATTTAATATCCCTTATTAACCTTATTATTATACTAATAGTCTACTTCCTATACTTCTTATATTATTCTATCTAATATAAATATTTTATTAAGTAATAATAAACTATACAATTATTAAGTAAGTTTAATCTACTAATTACTTAATATATACTTATAGCTATATCTTCTAAATAAGACTTTAATTATAATAGTAATTTATTATACCTAATTAAAAAGTATTATTCTTAGTATGTACTTGAAATAATATATAGCTACTATAATATAATTCTATTAAATTATTAAATATTATAATTATTTCTTACTTCTTTTTATATATAAGTCTATAGGTCTTAGAGTATTAATAAATCTATCCTTTTTATACTTATTAGCTTATTATATATTATAATATTATATATAGTCTTACTATCAATTTATTAAAAGACCGATTTAGATTTGTATACTATTTTATTTGTATAAAAAGAATAAGAATATAAACTTTTTCTTTATAGTATTAGTTATTTCATTTGAATTCTTCTTTAGTATTATTATGTATATTTATATATATAATTAAAGTATCTACTATATATTCTTATATAACTTAAGTAAAACCTATTAATTTAATATTTTAAATTAGTATTTCTTATTACTTAACCTAATTAATAAAATTATATATTCTAATTAGATATTTTATAAACTTATTTTAATTTGTAATATAATTACTTCCTATAATTATAATATAGAAATAGGTAAGTAAATACTTTATTATTATTTATTATTTTAATTTAAATTAATAAGGAAGTTATATTTATAAAAGTTTAATATTAATATTAGAGTTCTTAGGCTATTTACTCTATATATTTATATAAAATAGAAAATAGCTATTGTAGTTTGTTAGATATTTCTAATACAATTAGTTTTTCGAAAGTAGTATTAGAAATAAATTTATCTTATTCTATAGCTTTGAAAATAGATAAGAGCCTCTTAGTTCTATATTTAACTAATAATACGAATTATTATTTAAAGTATATAAATTGTTAGGAATAGGGAATTCTATTAAGTCTATAATAATATTAAGTAGGGTTCTTATTAAATAGTATGAAGTATCAAAGAGAATTATTTAGATAATAATAGGGATATTTATAGATCTAAATTATAAACCGAATAATACTTTCTTTAGAGAAAATATCTATTCAAATAAAGGTTTTGTTTAAATTTAGAGAAGTTAGGATATATTTATTAATATATTAAAAGGAGAATTAAAATTCTATTAAAGAGTAAGACCGTTTTTTAAATCATACTAAACTTATAAATATATTACTTTTAACTAATTTACTTTAGAGTTATAATTAGCTTTTTTAAAAAGAGAATTCTTCTCTTATATTTAATAAGACCTTTTAATATTACTTTAATTATAAATATATATTTACTATAAGTAGAAGTATGAAAAATACTTTTTCTAATTCCTACTTTATTAATCTTTCTTTCTCTTGAATCCATAATCTACTAATTATTACTTTACTTTATTTATAATTAGTCTTTCCTAATTATAATTTAATATAACTATTTCATTCTAATTAAAAGTATTAATACCCTATAATAAACGAATAATACAATATATAGTCTAAATATAGGTTATTAAAAAGTATAATCTATTCAAACTAAAGTAAAGCACTTGAATATATATAAATAGAGTAATTAAGCTTTATATAAGCCGGTATAGCTATATAGTAGCCTTAGTACTACACATATTCTTATATACCCTGTTAGTAATAAAGTTACTAGAGATACTTTTAAATTATAAGTAACATATTATTATAAATAAAATAGGGTAAATAGTATTTGAAATAATCCTTTAAATACTTAAATAAAAGACATCACTTATTATAATAAACCCATTATAATCTATTATATATTTAACTATCTTTATAAGTATTAGTAAGAGTAATTAGCTGGTTCTTTTTAAAATTAACAATTATCTCTTATTTTAATATATTAAAATAATCCCCTTATTATTTGTTATTATTATTTTGGTTCTCTTTACCTATATTAGTATTTTTAATAGTTACCTTCTTATACTTATAACTAATATATTTATTAATATAAATCCTACATATTAAATCTTAAATAAAATAATATTCATAAGCTATCGCTAATATTTCAACTATAAGATAAACCTACTAAAGTTAAAAAAGAAGCTATTAAAGCTAAAGTTTTATATAATATTACAACTAATCTATTAATATATTCTAATCTAATTCTATTATTAAATAAACCTCTTTTAGGTTTTATCTAATTTATTAATAAACTTAAAAGGATACTCTCTAATTCCAACCTAGAAAGTAGTAAAAAGTCAGACTTTAAAGTTATATTAGCCGTCTTTCATCTTTATTTAAATATTAATAATAAGAATTCTTAGATTGAAAATACTTTCTCTTATACCTTTTGAGAAGCCTACTTTATTTGTTACTTTTTAATTCTTTTTACTTCCTATAATCTTATTAATAATTACTATTTCCCCCTTATTCTCCTTATTATTAATATTCTTATTAACCTTAATACTTTTATTTATAATTAGTCTATTATTAAGATTTAAGTATAAGTTATCAATATTGAAAAGTCTTATCTATATTCTTCTAATTTAAATAATAAGTATTAGTATAAAACTAAAATATTATATCTTAAGGTTTTTGTTTATCTCTATTTTATTAAATTCCCTAATCTTTAAAGGTACTTACTACTATCTCTACTACCTAAAGCTATTAATATACTAAAGTTAAGTAGTATTATCAAGAAGTTAATTACTATTTTAAAGAACTTTACTACTCCTAGTAGCTTAAAATATCCTTATAGTTATCTTAAAAAAATTCCTATTTTTAAACTACTTTCTAGAAATAAAAAGAATAATTTAACTAATAACCCTATAGCTAAAGATTAAGACGAAAAGCTCGAATCTATAATAAACAAAAGAAAATAATAAGGATAATATTAATAAACTACTTAAACCTCCTGAGAAGTATATTAAAATAACTCTAAAGTCTATAAAGAAGTCCGCCTAAATTAGAAATCAAAAGACTTCATCTAAAATATATAACCTTAAGTACT
The DNA here is from genome assembly GCA_004366825.1 of Colletotrichum spinosum. NCBI lineage: Eukaryota > Fungi > Ascomycota > Sordariomycetes > Glomerellales > Glomerellaceae > Colletotrichum > Colletotrichum spinosum. Next base: position 12,553 of record QAPG01000667.1, read on the forward strand.
AACTTAAAGACGCTAAATATTAATTAGTTAAATTAAGTAAGAAGTTTATTATAAAACGAATTCCTATAAAATCTATTCTATCTAAAAAGAGTAATTTAAATAAGACTACTAAAAACATAAAAGTTATCTTCTTTAAATAAAAGTAATTAGTAATATTTAACCTATTTAAATTATTCCCTATACTATTTACTATTTAAACTTTACTCTCTCCTATAGAAATTATCTCTATATTATTAATATTAGAAGTAAAGATTTACTTTCTATTTACTATTATTAGTATAAGTTTAAATTAAGAAGATATTATATTCTAATTTCTAATAAAGCCTATAAGGTATTTAAGAAATATCTTAATACTATTTAGATTTTAAATAACAATATAATAAGTAATTTAGCTTGAAATAAAATCTTAGTTCTAAATCTGATTTTCTATAGTTAAAAATAAGAAAGTTGGTAATATAAAGAAATTATTCTAAATTATATTCTATTCTTAATAATAAAGAGAATTTAAAGTAATTTTCCTTAAAGATAGAAGTATTTTTAACTTTACAGCTAGAATTCTAGTTATTATATAACTTATTATTACTCAACTATTTTAAATATTACTATCTATTTAGCTTCTTATTATTAAGCTACTTACCTAACTTCTTAGTATTTTAATTATTTTAACTAGGTTTCTTATTAACTAAAGTTTTACTTCTTAAGTAGTTCCTAATAGGCTTAGAAACTAGAGTCTTAGTTTTAATATTCTAGTAACTAGCTTTAGTAGGTTCTCCCTATTTCTTAGATAGGTTCTAATATTAGCTCCTTCTAAAGCTAGAGTTTCAATTTTAGTATTCTAATAACTAACTTTAGTAGGTTCCCCCGTCTTTTAGATAAGCTTTATATTGGTTTAATCTGCAGGGTAATACATACTGTATATAATCTTACTATATGGGTGCAAAATAGTATTCTAGTTATTTAATAATATTCTTATTATACTATATAGTATATAGCGCTATATAAAGCTCTAGATCTATAGTATAGTGATTACTTACTAATTACTATATGTTTAGTTACAGCTAATACTAGATGCCTAATACTTATTACTAGTAGTATATAGAAAGTATACTACTATATATATAATAATATATATAGTTATTATATATCCTATAGTATAATATAACTAATACTAGTAATTTTTCTTTTTACTATATATCTTAATACCTATTTATTTATATTAAAAATAGTACCTTTAGTAATTTATACCTTTTGGCTTTAATAGTACTTAAATATTCTTTTATTTATTCTACTTAAGTTAGTTATCTTTCTATTTAAATAGTTATATAGTTTGAATTAATACATTACTTGAAAATATAATTTAAAGTATTCTTTATAAAAGTATTAGTATTGTTATTATTTCTATTAATATATTACATTTTGTAAAACTTATAATACTTATATAACTACTTTAATATCATAATATTAATTATAAGGCGTTTTTCTTTAGTAATACTAAGTTTTATAAGATACTTATAAATTAAATATAAGTTAATATATATAGTAGTTGGGATTTTAAAGAGGTTTTAGTATTAGAAGATCTTTTTAAGTAATATAGTAATAGTATAAGTAAAGTTTATACTAATTATTATAGTATAAATTTCTAAAGTAAATACATTCTTAGTAATTCTTTTACTTTTTATAGAAGAATAATATATAAAATTGCTATAGAAGTTAAATTAGCTATTATTAGTAGTAGCTTTTTAATTTAGGATGATTATAAATCCTAGTTGAAATAAGAAGTTAGTATTATTAGGAAATAAGCTATTAATAAAAGTATAGAAGTATATTTTAAAACAGTTAAGTAGTATGAAGTTAAAGCTATAATTAAAATAGTTAATTTGCTACTTAAAGTATTTATTAAACGTAGTAGTATTATTACTTAATGGTTATTATTCTTATATTATATAAGAGAAGTTAAATAATATTTTAAATTAGTATATTAAAATAAGGTATATCCTATATATATATTATTTAATATATACCTTCTTAAATACTTTAGGTATTATATATATATAAAATAATATTTTAAATTAGTATATTAAAATAAGGTATATCCTATATATATATTATTTAATATATACCTTCTTAAATACTTTAGGTATTATATATATATTAATAAGGGTAAGCTTTTATTCTTAATACTTTTAATATAAATAGAAAGTATTACTATTAAGAGATAGAATACTTCTATTAAATACTAGTAGTATTATTTTTAAGAAGACTATTTTAGGTTTTATTTTAAATAAGGTTTTTTGAAGCTTTTTATCTTTATAATATAAGACAGTAGTATCTGAAAAGCTAAAGGTATTATTAGTTTGTATACTTATAAGGCTAAATATATTATTTTTAGAATATAAAATAAAGAAGTATAAATTATATATTAGTATTTCTATTTATAATTACTCCTTATAGTATTTAAAGTAAGTTACTTACTAGTAGGTATTAGCTTTAGTAAAGCTTTATAGTAGTTTAATAATAATTATAATAAAGCTTAGAAAGTTTTGGTTCTTAAGGTATAAGGGTAGTTTAGTTATAATATACTTTATAAGTTCTATTTTAACTTAAGTATAAGCTTATATAGCATTATAGAACTATACTATTATATTACTTTACTAGAGGAGAGTTAGAGTTATAGTTCAAATTAATTATTAGCTACTATATGAAATTATTAGTAATTATATTAATATTTCAAACTTATTATTATTTCTAAAGTTTTAGATGATAAGTCTTAACTTTTTATATATCTTATTAGTATCCTTATTCTTTACTTTATTAATAATATGGAACTTAAAATACTTATAATTCTTATAGAAGATAGGATTATACTAAACAATCTCTTTAATATTATTAGTAATAATACCTTTAACTTCTTTTTTAATTAATTCTTCAAATAGTAGATCTAATGTTATAATAAGATTTTTTTTATAGAAAGTAAGTATTAGTACTATATCTAACTATTCTGTAACTGTAAAATATATTATAAAATAGGGCTTTTAGCTAAAATCTAAAAGAAGTAAGCTATTCTTATAAGTTGTAAGATTTAAAAAGATATAGCTTTTATAAAGTATCTTTAGTTGAAATAGTATATTACTAACTATTGAAATAAGAAGGAAATTATTATTAATTATTATAGTTAAAGTATTTTATAGTATTTAATATATTTTTAAATATATAGGGCTAGTTATAAATAAATCTATAGTAGCTATATAAAATTATAAGTTTCTTATTGCTATTTAATTACTACTTAAGCTTTATACTAATTAAAGGATGAAATATAGAATTAATATTTATAGTTTTAAAAATATTATAATAATATTTAATATCCCTAGTTTTTATTTGAATATTAGTATAAAGGTTGGTAATTGGGGGGTTCTAGTTAGTAGGATAGTATTATTAAAATACTAATATCTAATAATATTTATAAGAAATCTATAAGGGTTTATACTACTACTACTAGATATTTAATATTATATAGAAATATAT
>QAPG01000668.1:0-16767 GCA_004366825.1 Colletotrichum spinosum
ATAAAAGGCTTTATATTAAGAAAGAAATAAATTTTAAAATTTATAAAAAGTTTATTTAAATTCTATATATTATCTTACTACTTTAGATCTATTTAATAATTTAATTATTATTAGAAATCTCCTAAAGTCCCTTATAATCTTTAGAAATATATAAATTATATTATACTATAAAACTTGAAAGTTAAATTGTATTATAATTATTATAGCTATTTAAAAGGTTTAGGTATTTAGTATTACTATATATATAATCTATGAGGAATTAACTAATTATATATCTCTATATATATAAATTCTTACCTTATAATATTCTAAAAAACTAATTATATTTTCTTTATAAATAAAAACCTATTTAAAAAGAAGGAGTTTTATTTTAATATCCTAATAGTCTATTTCTTATTAAATATTTCCTTCTTTTAGGTTTATAATCTTAATTCTTACTATATTAATAAAAGACCTTTCCAGCAATTCTAAAAGATTAGTAATATCTTTCTAACTCTTTAGTAATATAACTAGTTAATTAAAATATACTTATATCTTAGTAGAAAGGTCCTTCTTCTTTAATACCATATTTTAAATAATAAAAATATAATTAAGAAATTAAAGCTGTTTCTATCTAGTTCTTACTACTAATTAAATAAATAGGTATTAATAAAACTATCCTATTTATATTCTATAAAATGTAATATACTACTATTATATTCTTTCAAAAATAGTACATAATTATTAATATTAATCTCTAATTTGATTTACTATTATTATCTATTCTTATATAATTAACTAGATTTCTAAATAGTTAAATTTAACCTAATTAGTTAAAATTTAGAATTATATTTTAATCTTCCCTAAGTTAACTAAATAAGAATCTTAAAGTAATTATTTCTTTATTTAGTTAAAATAAATATCTTTTTTTCACTAATTGGATTTCTTATTTTAAGTATATTATGTAATTCTCTAATTATTAATATACTTCCTAAACTCCGACTTCACGTAACATTACTTTATTAAGTTAAAGTTAATTACAAATCTAAACTAATCCTATTAATCTAAATATTAATTCAAATATAATTAAACTTCTCTTATTAGTTTTGAAAACTAACTCTAAGTTTAATTTATCATTTTAAGCTACTTTTAGTACTAATAAGATAACTAATAGAAAAGAAACTTTCTATTAAGTATTTTTACTATCTTAAAATCTCTAAATACTTTAAGAATAAGATTAATATACTTTTTAATAATTAATTTAACTAGTAGTTTTATAACTTCTTTTATAAGTATTTTATATAAGTTTTATCTTAAATAAAACTTTATCTTATTAAATTTAATATCTTAAGTAATAATAACCTTTTAAAGAATAGAAATCTAAGTCTTATAGAAAATATAAATATTTAGAATATAACCTACTAACTATCTAATATATGTCTTTAGTTTAACTTTAAATAACCTTTTTAAAATATTTTATTTGTAGAATTTCTTAAGTAAGTATACTTAATATCTATAGGTATAAATCTATTTATAGTAAAATTATAAGTCTTAACAAAGGTTTAGAATATATTCTAACACTTATTAATAAATATACTATTTATATTACATTTCTTTAACTTTATATAGTAATTCCTAATTATATTAAGTATTTAGAAATATATTATACAGTATAACTACTATTTCAGTTAAATCTACCTATAGTTTAAATAGTAGTCTAATAGCTTCTTATATCTTTATTCTTTAAATAGGTAGTCTTTTTAATATATTTACTTATTCTAACTAGTTTTTTAATATAAAAAAGAAATAGTTTAAAATCGATCTTTTATTTTATTACTTATGTTTAATACTTAGTTTTTCTATTAATTACTATAACTACTCTTTTAATATCTTATTAAATGTTATAAATTAAAAAGCTTCTTTACCTCTTAACCTATCTTTTAAGGCTTATTATTATTTAAACAATTAAATTATAAATCTTATTAAATAGTATAAATATAAAGGATAAACCTAAAAATTCATTTTTAATAATAAATACCTAAACGTCACCTATAAAACCCCTAGGAAAGTTAAATAGATCTTAAGTAATATAGTAAAATAAGTAAACTAATTATAACTTTAGAATTTATCTAGAAATCACTTATTAAGAATAAACTTCTATATAATAAGAATAATCTAGTTATTTTATTCCTATAATCTTTACCTTCTAAGTATTAAAAATTAAATACTTAAGAATATTCTTTCTAAAGTATCCTACTTAAAAATACTATATATATGTGTTATTAAACCTTATATCTAAAAGAGTTATCTTAAAGTAAAATTAAGAAAATAGTATACTTAAATATTCTAAAGTAATACTCAAATTATTTAAATAAACAATAAGATAGGGTAAAACTAACTTATATTTAAAGAATATAAAATTATACTTTCTAAATAACTATCTTATAATAATAGATTGATTAATTAAACTAAATCTAAAGGTTTAATTAAAACTTATATATTAGATTTTAGTCTTATTAAAAAATAGAACTTTTAAAATAATATTAGTATAGAAGTCTTTAAGATAAGTAGTATTATTTAATATTAAGTCTAATATATTCTTCCTTTTTAAACTATAAACAATATTTCTCATTACCTACTTACTTTATCTAATTATAAAGAAAATAGCTAAACTATATTAAATAATATCTATTCCTTTACTTAACTTAAGAAATCCCTTATTCAAAAAATCTATTAAATTAGTAATATAAATTATTCTATAACTATTAAATACTATAATTACTAAAAGTAAGTAAGGTCTTTAGATAATTAAGAAAATCCTAAAAAGAATTATAACTAACTTTTTAAAAAGAAAGAAGTTAATACTTATATATATCAAATTAGAAGAATAATAACTACTATTATTAGATTTACCATTTAAAAGAACTATTTTAACTTTTAAAATATCTAAAAATACCTCTTTAGTTTTATTAGTATATCTTTTAGGATTTAGTCATTTTTCTTCAGCTAACGTCTAGTAAGAAATATATAGTTCTAAATTATTTACTTTTTTTATAATACTATTTTCAATAGTAATTATTACTTAAATATTAAGGAATCTAGTTTATAAGCTTATTATAAAATATTTGATATATTTATAATCTTCTAGAAAGTATAGATAGCTTCTTAAATTATATAAGTATTTTAATTTAAACTAAAATATACTATTTAATCTTTCTATAAGAATAATTAATATAAATAGTATTTTACTATAGTCTTTTATTAAAGTCTCTTTAGTATAAAATAGAATAGAAAAACCCTTTCTATATTTAATTAGACTATTAATTTCTAAACTTAGAATTTCTTTTTTAATAATATTCTAATATTAAATTATAGCCTAACTAATTAAAATATATTAACTAAATATTTAAAGTTATTCTTTTACTATAAGTATTCCTTAGATTTTAAAGATCTGATATATAATAATCTAAAAATAGATAGTATACTACGTATTTTACTATATTAAACTAGAAATATTCAAATTAGCTTTCTTAAGGACTTTCTTATATTCTATTCTAATTTATTACTTTATAACTAGATCATTCTAAATATATTAATATTTTAGAACCCTTAGAAGAATTGAAAAAGAAATAATATTATTATTAAGGAATTCTATTTAAATAAATATTAGAAAGGTATTATTAAAAGTAATATCAACCTATATTTAAATTATATTATAATATTTCTTTACCTCTTTATAATTAGATTCCTAAACTACTTAAAGCTTAAGATATACTATATAGTAGTTAAAAATACCCTTAGTATTAAGAATAAAGAGTTCAATACTTATAGTTATTTCTTAAGTAGTACTTTCTTAGACGGGCTATTTATTAATACTAAATAGATTATCTATTTTTAAGATATTAAAATCTAGTTTAATATCTAGATTGAGGTATTTCTAAGTATCTTAACTAGTTATATAAAATCATAATATAATATACTAATAGTTAAAATTAGAACTATTAGATAACCTTACTATTATATTGAAACTACTAATCGTGAGATATATTATCTTTTAATAGTTTGTTAAAAAACCAATAAAATAGATTAAAAAGAATTCTCTTTATATTAATCAATTAAACGTGATTCAGAAACAAATTAAATACAATTAGGTTTATAATTATAATAAATAAAAAATATAATATATAGTCTTAATATAAGTTATTAAAAAGTATAATACTTTTAAACTAGAATAAAGCGTTTAAATATGTATAAATAGAGCAGTTAGGCTTTATATAAGTCAGTATAGCTATATAGCAGCCTTAGTGCTATACTTATTCTCATGAAGAATTTATGTAAACCTTAAAAATATCTCTTATTACTTTAAGTATTTAATATAGTAGCTAGAGTTTCTACTAAAATACTAAAAACGCTATAATTCATCTTATTATATAAGAAGGGCTTAGGGAGATATTATATTACTTCTATAATAGCTAAAATAACTTAATCTAGAAGTATAAGGTTTAAATATTTCGAACTTCTAAATATATAACCCTATATATAAAACTAAATCAGTAAAAGAATTAATGATAATATAAGATTATAAATTTAACGCTTTCTAGTAATAGAAAGAATAGACCTAACTATTAAAACCTTATATATAATATCTTATCACTTTTAAAACTATACTTTAGTTACTATTTTTATAATAAGATATTTAAATCTAAAGGACTAAAGTATCTTATAGTATACTAAAGTAGTATTTTAGAAGTATAAGTTATTTATAATACTACAGTAATTATAGAAATTAGTAGTTTATATTATTATATCTTCTTCTATATTATAACATTAGTATTAAAATATCTTATTTATATACCTAACGACATGAGTTATTATATAGGATTAGTTTAAATACTTATTTTAGTATTCTTAAGTTTTTAAAATATAGAAAGTATAAAAAACTATATAAACTATTCGTTCCTTCTTAGTAAGATCTAGAATATCCTTTATATAAGTTTTTAGAATAATATTTATTAGGAGTTATTAATCTTTTTTATAATCTATTCTTATAGAAATAGAATTTATAAGAATACTTAATTTAAATATTTTAAAAGCTTATTAGTCCTTCTTAGATTTTAGAAAGTTACTTAAAAGTAGCTCTTAGGGAGGCTTTTTTAAAAAGGTTTCAATAAATAGTTATCTTAGGGTTAAAGTAGTCTTATAAATTAAAAGCTTTAATTTCTACTAAAAAAGTATTATATTAAGTAACCTATTAATCAGCTCTTTTAAAAATAAGAATAAAAGTATTTTTAATAGATATCTTGATATTTAAAATATATTAAATTATTATAATATATATCTTTAATCTAGTAGCTTTTGAGTATTATAAGACTCTTAATTATTATATAGTATTAAGAGGTAAAACCTAGTATATATTATATATAACTAAATATAGCTAAATATATTATATAAAATTCTATTTTAAATAGTTTAAATAAACCGAAACCTATAGAGATAGCGCTAGTACTCAAGGTTTATCTAGTATAAACTCTACCTCTTAAGCGTATTATTCTTAATAGGATTTAAACCTACTATTCTTACTATAATAATAAGAGCCGGCTAGACGTTAAACTACTATGTTAAGCGGGTAAGTAGAGAAATAATGAGAATTTAACTTAATAATTATAATAATATAATGAATTCTCTCTTAATAGAAATAACTTAAAGAATACAAAATAACTAACCTTTAATTTAACTTTCTAGAATTGAAATTATAATTAACGAAAAAGAAAGAATTATAAAATAGAAGTTTTATTTTATTTAATAAAGAAATCTTAAGAAGAAGTATAGAAAAACTAATAATATAAAATAACTATAGATATTTCTAATATTCCCTCTTGAGTATTCAATAAGTAATTGTAACAAGTATTTTATAAGGATATCTAGAAAGTTAGGAAATTTATAATAGTATAATAAGTAATATGAAAACTAAGAATATTATAAAACTATTATTTATTAGTCTAACTCCTAAGTCTTCTCTTAATATTCTCTTATATATTAATAATATAGAAACTTCATTAATATTACTCATAAATAATATAAGGAATACGAAATAAATCTCTAAATATATAGCTATTTAGTTAAATATAATTATTATATATCTAAGAAATCTAAAGAAGAAGATATCTAATAGTTAATAATAAGGTTTAAAATATATAAAGGAAGGATAATTACAAGAAGTTATATATATAAAGAAGATATATGTTAATAAGAATAAGTAGATATTACTACTTATCTAATAAATATAGTAATTCTTATTTTTAAATCTATGTTTTAGAATATATTAAAGACTATTCTTCTATGTATTAATAGATATACGTAATAATAATTTCTAATATTTATTATTTTATCTCTTATTATTTCTATTTAATATTAATATTAGATTTATACAATTACAATATATAGCTATAATTAAAAAGATTAACTTAATAATTGTACTAGTTTTAATATTATTTCTAGTTCTAGCTAATTATACTATCTAATATATATTATTAAATATATTATTTAATAGAATAATTAGATAGGGTCTATTTTAGAAGATATTGTAGAATTCTAATGAGAGAATACATATAATTCTATAAGAAAGAGATTTCTACTTAATAATTATAATTTATATAATAAGTATATATATTTCTAAAGCTATAGTGTTTAGAAACATACTTATAATTAAAATATAGTGAAACTATACTAATTATAAGTATTCTCCTAATTTATTACTTTAGATTATATTTTCTTCTTTAGACTTTAGTAATAATCTTAGAGAAATATAAAATAATTAGAATATAGTAGTTTATACTAATAGGTATAAAAGAATGTCTTAATGAATTAGAATAAAATTACTAATTAATATATATTAGAAAGTCATATTTAACTAATAAAGAGAATAGATTATACTTTCTAATAGAAATATCAGTATTCATAATATATATATTTACTACTATATATAAATATAGAAAGAATAAGACTTTTATTTTAAAGGTTTACAAATTACTTATTAAAAAGTTTTTTAAAATTAAGAAGAAGTATATTTTAATATAATAAAGAGAGAAATATTATAATTATTTAAAAGCTATCTTATTAATATAATAATATATTGTTTTATAGATAAAGAAATTATAAGAAAGAAATTGATAGAAATATTAAATAAAGATATATTAAGTTAATAGATAGAAATAAATATTAAAACTAATCAGAACGATTATTACTACTTAAGATAAGAAAATAAGAAGTACTCATAATATATCAAATAATTCTTAAGAATTAGAAGACTTATACTTATTAAAATATAAAAACCTTTTATGCTAAACAGCTTAAGAATAGGAATAATTCTAAAATAAATAATACTATTAATATTAACTACTATGAGTATATTAATATTGAGTTTATAAGTAGGTAAATAGAAAGATTAGATAATTATATTTATATACACTTTTACTATAAGGATAATTCTAATTAGAAAGAATAATAGTAGGGAGGATTATAATAACTCTTAAGATTTTATATATATTTTAGAAGAGGTTATTAGATATTTTTAAAATGATATATTATTTTTAATTAATCTTATGAAAAAGGTAAAATGCTATTTAGTAAAGTATACTAACTGAATAATAAGTATATAAGTAAAGATTATGATATCTTTAAGGATAAGACATAAATATATATTACTAAATATATTAATTATAATATTAAATAGGATTTTATGAGAAGACTATTTAATATATATATTAACTAAATAAGTATATATATTATAAGATGTTAATTATATTAATTTAAGATAATTTCTTAATTATTTAAATAGCTATTATAATAAGGGATAAATTTGAAATATTTGTAAAATCTTATCATTACTATACAAAATAGAAGAATATAAGTTTTGAAATATTCACTTAAGGTTGTAATTATATTAATATAATTAGAATATTCAAAATAATAGTAATTAGGATTAACTTATTTGAATATATCTATTTAAACTCTTAAGGCGTATAAGAAAAAGTTAATAAAGAGAAATATATAACTATATACTAATTATATAATATAATTAGTATCTTTTATAATATTATTAATAAGATAAAACTAAGTATTAATACATTATATAGATAGGTTATAGAGATCTTTAGAAGCTAATAATAATAATTTAAATAAAGGAATAATTATATTATAGATTATAATGAATTTCTAGTTAACCATATATATAATAGCTAAAAGTATTATTTATATTTTAATTATTAATAACTATATTAACTTCTATTCTAAATAAGTAATAGTAATATTTCAAAGCTATTTTATAAGAGACTTTAGAATAGAGATATATATAATAAATACTAAATATACTTAAAACTAATAATAGAATATTAATTAATAGAATATATAACTAAAGAGTATAAAATAATAATATTCTATTTTAAAAAGGTATTTATTATTAAGATAGAATTAGTAGTAGAAATTACTACTTATTTTAATAATATTATACTAATAAAAGTAACTATAGAAGTATTATATAATAATATAAGTAAGATATTAGAGGAAGATTTTAAAATAATATGTTTTATAATAATAATCAATAAAATTAGAAAGATTAATTTTAAGAAACTGATAAAAATCTTTTAAGACTATATTTATTATTATTTTATAATATTAGTTGAATTAGAGATGTTTATAATCTTAAAGTTTTCTAATATTATATTTCAAAATACCTTTCTAGATATAAAAATAAGAAGACTATTTATAAGGAATATCTAATAATTAAAACCCTCCAGAGGATTATACTTAATATTTAACTTAATAAACGTATTTTAAAAGTAAATATGAAATTTAAAGATAAGTAAGATATAATAAGTTTTAATATAACTTAAATACTTATACTTTTAAGAAATATTAACTTTAATATAATATTAATAATTACCCTATTTCCCCTTAGTCTCGTTAATATGAATTAATTCTAAATCTATCTTAATAATTTTAATAATAGAATTAAATAAGAAGGAGTATTTTTACTTTTCAAAAGATATAATAAGTATTTATAATTCTTAGTCTAAAGAGATTTATATAATGAAACTATTAATTTCTTTATAAGAATATAACTATAATAATTCTATAAGAAATTTAATTACTTTAATATAATAGTTGTATTGAAAGTCTTTGATCTATTTAAAGTTATATACCTCTCGTGACCCTTTAAAGGAAGCTATACTTAGTAGTTAGCTCTTATTTTATAAACCCTATAGATACTACTAGTACCAAGGAACTATTTAAATAGAAGAAACCTTAGGTAGTAAATATAGTTAGTTAATATGATTACTAATAAATAGGGAAGGTATAAGCTTATTTATTATAATTACTTCTTTAAAAAATCGTAGTTATATAATAAGTACCAAGGAACTATTTAAATAGAAGAAACCTTAGGTAGTAAATATAGTTAGTTAATATGATTACTAATAAATAGGGAAGGTATAAGCCTATCTATTCTAATTATTTTTTTAAAGTATTATAATTATATAATACTAATACTAACTAGTTAGTAATACTTATTATTAGTTATTAATAGTTACTAGTTATTAGCGGCTAATAGTAGTTACTAATAGCTAGTAGTAGTTATTATACTTAGTTTATATAATTAGAAGGTATATACTGACCGGTTGCAGTTGCCCGCCGTAGGATTTAAACCTATTGTTCTTATTGTGATAGTAAGAACTAGCTAGACGTTAAACTACTACGTCAAGCAATTACTTTAATATTTAAAAGTTAAATAATATTTTTAATAGAATAAGTTAAATTATAATTACTAATAAGATTAAGGTAACTATAAAAGGTTACTACTAATACTAGATGAATAGTAAAATATTATATTAGTTTAATTTAATTTTCAAAATTACTATAAGTTTGATATAGATATCATTATTAATATTATATATCTTAATAATAATAGGTTTATATTATATATAGTTAATATATGAATAGTATTTATAGCTATAAAGCGTATAGAAGATATTTCTTTACAGAAAATATAATATATATTGAAAATGTATTAAATTAATATATTTTAAAATCCCTTAAATAATATTATTATTAATATCAGACATAACTTTATTATTAAAGGCTTTAAAAAGAAACTTAATAATATAAATAATAAAGTAAAGATTATATTAATTAAAGGTTATAATAGTAATAATAAGGTTGAATAATATTATATATCTCTATAGAAAGTTTATAAGATTATATATAATAAAGTATTAGAAATATTAAGTCAAAAGGTATTTTAAAGTATTTAATTACTTTTACTCTATACTTAGTATAATATCTAAGCTCTCTACTCTATATATAGATTTAACTATAAACTTTACCTAATAATAGTATTTATACTAATACTGACTTACAGCTAGTTAAAATAATAATGGAATTAGTTATCATTATAGACAATTATACTTCTAATTCTAATATTTAACTTTATAGTAATAGAAGACCTTATAGTAATAATCTATATACAGAAAGCCTTATTAAGGCTAAGACTTAATATATATAGCTAAAAGTAACTGCTAAAGTTATAAGGTTGAGGACTTTTTTAAACTTTTTAAGAATAAGATAAAATAGAATACTAAACACTAGGTATTCTATAACTTGTTATTCTTCTATATCTTTTATAATAAATTAAAGATCCCTTTAAAATCTATATAGCTACTTATAAGAGGGGAAATAGAAAGTAAGTATAGTAATATTTACTTAAAACCCTTATAATTAAAACTATAAATTTATTAAATTAAACCTTAATAAAAGTATTCTAAAGACTAAAATTAATAAATAGGCTATAGATATTTAAGAGATAATTATCCAGTTATTCTATAAGGCTAAAACTTTTAGAAATTAAGTATTAAATAGATAATACTTTAATATTAATATATTAGTATAATATTAATTACTAGATATTTTAGAGTATTATAGTAATATTATTATAGGAACTTTAAAAGCTATTAAGCTATACTAAGAGTATCTATATCTATATAAGTATTATTTATATATTGGCTGTATTTAATATATTAAAATTATTTACTAATAAGAGTAGGCTGAGCTTTATTATATTTATATAGAAATTATAAGTTAATTGATATTAATAATAGAGAACTTTTATATCAATAGTATAAAGTCTTATTTTAAGAATAAGTAAGATTCAATTTATAATAAGGATATTAAAGTTATAAATATTAAAATTATAATGAATANTAGTATAAAGTCTTATTTTAAGAATAAGTAAGATTCAATTTATAATAAGGATATTAAAGTTATAAATATTAAAATTATAATGAATATTCAGATAGAATACCTATAATTAGTAGTAATTAAATATCTTGAGATATTTGAATTATATATAGCTATAAAGGCGTAAGGGCGAGAGGGTATAAGGGTATGAAGTTATCGTAAAAGGAGTTATTAGTTATTTATTATTAAAAAAGTTGATATAAGGTAAGTATCCTAACTATAGCTATAAGGGGTTTAGCTTTAGATTAACTAAAGCTAGCTATAGTAGTAAGTAGGGGGGTAGGAAGGCTAAAGCTATACTTTAGGAAGTAATATATATCTACTAATAGTTATAATAGAAAGCGAGCTATTAGCCCCTCCTAATATTTTAAAATATAATTAAAATAGTTAATATTATTAATACTTCTAATAGTTTTATATTAACCCTATTTATCTTTAAAATATATTTATACCTTAATATATTATTATCATTTCTAGACATAATAAGATATCTATATAGTAAATGTCTAAAGAATGATAGAAGAGATATATAAGATTTATATATAGTATTAGACTTTAGATATTTTAAATATATATAATAGCCTTTCTATAATATTTATTTATGAGTTATATTATTATTGGAGATACATATCTATTAAGAATATTAAAACTAAATTAGACGTTTTAAATTTATTCTAATTAATAGTAAGATATATAGTATAAAGATATAAAGTAGATTTACTACTCTTTAAATAATAATAATTATATTATATTATTAATCTAAAGTTAAAAAGAATACTAATTAGAATCTCTATAATAATAGGATTAAAAGAGGAGTTCTATTAGAAGAGATAATTATTATAATAATACTTGGAGAGAAAATAAGATAATAAGAGTAACTATTTAGAAATAATATCTTTATTATAAAAACTAGTCTTTCTAATACTATATATTATAATATCTATGTTATAATAAAGAAAGTAGAAATACTAATTAAAACTATTAGTTCCTATTAATATAGCTTTATTATAATATTAAATAAACGTTTTAAAGAGTCATATACTAAATAATAAGAAGTCCTACTAGTAAAAGAAGTATTATACTTCAAGTATGGTAATATATAGAAATATAAATAAATAAGGATTTTTAACTTTAGATTTATTAATAAAGTTAGGAGTATTAATAATATATTATATAAGACGTTATAATTAGTTATCAAAAGGTTTAATAATTAGAGAAAGACTGATATTTTTATAGAATTATTTGTAATATAATACGTTAGTTATTCCCTTATATGAATACTATTAGTAATATTATAATCCAATACTTCTATAGAAATCTACTTCTATATTATTACTTAAATATATATATAAATAGAAATATGATTAAATTATTTTATATTAATACAACTACTTATTAGTTTATAATAAATATATATAAAAAGTACTATTATTATGATTATCTAACTACTATATAATCTTAGAAATTAGACATATATTAATATGTAATATAATTTAAATATTATAAAAATAGATTAAGAATAGAAATCTTATTGTATAATTTATACTTTATAATCTCTAGTTTTAACAATTTATATTCTAATATTATAAATATATAGATAGATAACACTTTCAACTTCTACTTATTTAAATCTAATAATAAAAAGAAAGAGAAATTCTAACAAGTAGAATTTATAGTCAGGTTAAGATTAATATTTATATATAACAGGTTTCCTATATTTAATAGAAATATAAAAACATTTAACGACAATAATAATATAATTTCTATTTTAAAAGATTAAAATAGGGAGATTTAACTTCTTAAGTATATATTTAATATAATAAAGTCAATATATACTATATAATTAGTATAAGAAATATATATAATCTTTATATATTTATTAGAAATATATTTTAATCTGTCTATTATAACTTAATATCAGGATTTAATAGAAGAAGATATTAAGACGTTTTATAAATACTCTATATAATAAATAAATAATATAGAATAAGATCTTATATTTATCCTTATTAATATTTATATAGTTATATTAAAGGTCTCTAATCTATTTAAAGTCATATACGTCTCCGGGACCCTTTAAAAGTAATTATACCTAGTGGTTAGCTCTTACCTTATTTACCCTATAGATACTACTAGTACTAAGGAACTGTTTAAATAGAAGAAACCTCAAGCAGTAAATACAGTTAGTTAATATGATATTTAATAAATAGGAAAAGTATAAGTCTATCTATTATAATTATTCTATAAAAAATTACAATTACATAATACTAATACTAGCTAGTTAGTAGTAGCTATTACTAGCTATTAATAGTCGCTAGCTATTCATAGCTAGTAGTAAGAACTACTAGCTAGTAGTAATTACTATATTTAGCTTTATATAATCATTAAAGATAAGGCTACTAGTCACACTTACCTACTATAGGATTCAAACCTATTATTCTTACTATAATAGTAAGAACCAGCTAGACGTTAAACTACTATATCAAGCGGGACCTTATTAATATTAAAAAGGTAAACTTTTATATTTTTATTAATAAATCTTTTATTAATAATAGAAATATAATATATTAATTAGAATTTATTATTATCTTATAAATAGAAGAAAATAATAAGGATAATAATACTATTAGTTGCGCTATACCGTAAGGCATATAGTAACTGCATGTATTACTATATATATAGCAGCATGCCTTCCGCGCCTTACTAGTGATCAATACTAAGTACCTAGTGCTAGCTGTAGCTAAATATGTAATAGTTAGTAAGTAATTACTATATTATAATTCTAAAGCCTTATATAATATATAGCGTTATATAATATAATAATAATAATAATAAATAACTAGAATACTAGTTTATATCTATATACTAAGATTATATATAATATATATTACTTTCCGGATTAATTAATACTAATTAGTAGTTAACTTATCTATTATTATTATACTATAGATTAGTAAAACTAATTATAATAGAAGAAGTAACTATAAAAAACTATACTTAAGGTTTATATAAAACGAAAGATTATAAGACTAATTATTTAAATATTTTAAACTTTCTCTATCCTAATATTCTAATTAAGATATCCTAAAAAATATACTAATACTTTAAAAGACTTTTATAAAACTTAAGTAGAAATATTATATTAAAAACCTTTACTCTAATTAAACTAAAGTATACTCTTAGTAATATTTTTAAAGAGGTTTCTAAATTTATACTTTTAATTATTACTTACTAGAATATATTTAGTAAATATAATAAATTTTATTAAATCTTATTAAACTTCTATAGTACTAGAAATTTATAATATTTCTAGTTTTAATTTCTTAAAACTTATATAGTTTTTTAAAATATACTTTTTACCTTTTTTTTATATAGAGAAATAAATCTAATAATTTCTTTATATTATCTTAATATTTATAATAATATCTAAATTACTAATCCTTAGGGAAATACTTACTCTAAATACCTTTTTAATAATTATAGTTATACTAAGTAGTATTTTTATACTTAGAAGATTCTACTAATATTTAGATCTAATACTATTTAAATAGATCTAAAATATTCATTATAAGACCTTTATAGATAAAAATACTTCTATTATTTCGATATATTTAGTATACTAAATTATACTTTATAACTATTTACAATTATATAATTATACATTCTTTTAGATATTTAAAGATAACTTTAAGAACTAACTTATTTTAATATAATAACTTATAGATACTTAAGTTACCTATTATATTTAAAACTACTTTTGCTTCTATAGTATTAAGATTAATATGAATAAAGAAAAGATTTTTAGTATTTTATATTAGATTACTTGATAAAACCTATTTACCTTTTAGATATTTAAAGAAATTATTAAGATTAGTAAATACTATACTTCTTTTTAAATAAATATTAAAAAGTTCCCTAAGTATCTTAAAGACCTTATAGAAGATAATTAGGAAATTATACTACTTATTTATAAAGCTAAACCTAATATTTAAAAGATTGAATTTATTTTAGCTTTTTTATAAATAGTAGAAGAGGGATAATAGTAATATAACTAATTAGTTCATATATCCTTAGTATTAGTATTATACTTCTAATTCCTCTTATTAGCCTTATTATTAAAAAAGCCTTTTTAGTATAAAGCTTTTTTATATATAGGAAGTAAACTATAAATATAACAATTTATAACTTTTAAAATAATTTAAATATTTCTTATGTATTCCTTCTACTATTCTTTTTAATAATATTTTAACTAAATATATTACTAATCTTATAAAGTTTTATAATAAGATAATAAAGTATAGTAGAAGCTTATATAATATGTTTAAAATAAAAATCTATATATTTTACAATTATTACCTTAAGTTTAATATCTTATATTATATATAGGTAGGTATCTTTTTAATTATACTTAAAACTTAAAGACTTAAGTATTATTTTAAGTACTTTAGTAATCCTAGCTTTAACCTATAGTTCGAATAGATAACCTATTATATTAAAGACTATTTTAAAAATAATAAATATTAATAACTATATTTCTCTAATTAGTAAAATACTACTTTTTAAAGTATTATAGCTAAGAATCTTAATAAGAATAAAAAGGAAGTCCTTAAGGTTTTTATATTAAAGTTTATTTATATTTAAAAAGCTTTCCCCCTAAATTTCTATATAGATATAGTATTCTATTTCTAACTTATAAATATATACTATAATATACTTAAATACTAGTTAGCTTTCTTTAGTCTTATTATAATATTTTAAAACTTCTATAATTAGTTATAATTAGTAGTAAGTAATATTATATTAATCTAAAAAGTATAATATATTTAGGATAATAGAAATAATAATTAGAAGTACATTAATAANTTATTATAATATTTTAAAACTTCTATAATTAGTTATAATTAGTAGTAAGTAATATTATATTAATCTAAAAAGTATAATATATTTAGGATAATAGAAATAATAATTAGAAGTACATTAATAATTAATTTTAAACTAATTGTATATATAACTTATTTTAAAAGTATTTCTAAAGTAATATACTATAAAGTATTTAATATTTTATATATATTATTTTATAGTAGTTATATCTATCTATATATATTTGTCTTTTTCTTATATTTATATATAGCTATTTAAATAAGAAGTATTATATATATAGTAAAATAAGTAGGAGAGGCCGATAGCTCGCTTTCTACTATAACTATTAGTAGATATATTACCTCCTAAAATACGACTTTAGTCCTCCTACCTCCCTACTAACTACTATAGCTAGCCCCTAGTTAATCTAAAACTTAATCTTTTATAGCTATAGTTAGTATATCTACTCTATATTAACTTTTTTAATAATAAATAACTAATAACCTGTTTTACTATATATAGAGTACTTCTTATTTAAATAGCTATATATAAATATAGGGGAGAGATAATTATATATAGATAGATATAACTACTATAGAATAATATATATAGAATATTAAGTACTTTATAATATACTAT
>QAPG01000669.1:0-16196 GCA_004366825.1 Colletotrichum spinosum
ATAATAATAATAATAATAATAATAATAATAATAATAATAATAATAATAATAATAATAATAATAATAATAATAATAACATCAATAATAATTCTTTAATACATCTAATTACTAAGATTTAAGAAATATTTAGAATACTTCTAATAGAAACTTTAAATATTAAAATGATTGAAAATCATGAGGTATTAGAATTAAATATAGAAAATAATAATGATATTTAGAGAAAGTCTAATTGATATATGAATCTACCTAGTATATTAAATAAAGCTACAGAAAACTATTAAACCTATAAAGAAAGCGCTTTTCTTGCTATTTTAAAATACTTCACTTCAATAGTTATATAGAATTATATAAAGATACTAATAGGAATAATTAAGTGTTTTATATATTATTATTTAATAAAGTAGAAGAACCTATCTCTTTTATTTAAGTATTTAAATCTTCTGAATATAGAAGTTAGATTCTAGTTATAATAAAGGAAATAGAATGAATAAAGTTTATAAATAGTTAGAAAGTCATACTTCTATTTACTATTAACATTCTAAGTGATAGATAGGTTTATAAGTTATAACTAAATAATAGAACTAAAGGAATTATATATAAAACTAGATAAATAACTCAAAGTAATAATTAATATTTAAATATTAATTATTTAGAAACTTTTAATACTACTTATAAGCTTAAAGATTAGAAATATATAATAGTTCTTTCTATTTGTTTAGAATAAATCTGAATATAATATAATATTACTATAGTATTTACTTATATTGATATTAATAAACCTATATATATTGATCTACTAACTAGACTTTATTTCAATACATAGAAGAATTCTTTAGAATTTAATCTAAATATAAACTTAAATACTTATAAAGATAATAAAGACTATACTTCTTTTTTTTATAAAGTAAAGTATCATATAGTTTAAAAAGGACTTTTCAAATTGAATATACTTATTTGAAAAGCATTTTTTATTTAATAGGATTTATTATTTCTCTTCATAATAAAGTAACCTTTATATAACTAATAAATCTTATATAGTTATTTTAACTTACTATATAGATAATATACTACTAACTATTAATGATTAAATAATAGTTAATTATATATAATATTCTTTAAAATAGAAAGTAGAAATTTAGAATTGAAGAGGACTTTCTACTTTTCTTAATTATAATCTATTTATAAATTAGAAGAAAAATATATTTACTATTAATTTAAATAGATATACTTAGGAAGTTATGAGACAATATAAGAAAGAAACTATTTATAGATTTAGAACTCCTATAGATAGTGATTTCGAATTATTTAAAAATAAGGAAAGCGCTTTAGAAGAAGATATTTTAAAACTTTAATAAGAAATAGAAGTTCTATTATATTGAATTCTAGAAATAAGACATAATATTACTTTTATAGTAATAGTGTATTCTTAATTTCCTTATAATTGAGATAAAAATCATTTTCTTACTTTTAACTATATGTAGAGTTATTTAAATAATAATAATTAATATAGATTTATTCATAATTGTAGCAATATATTTTCTATTAAATATATTATAAGATATATTAATTTAAATTAGATAAGGAATCTAAATAATAGAAAATTTACTTTTTCTTCTATTTCCTATTTGAAAAGAGACAGTAATATTATAAACTATTCTATTATAAAATAGAAAATAGTATTTTTATCTATTTATAAAGACAAAGATAACGCTTTATTAGATATTTATAAAGAAGTAATGTATCTATATTATAATTCTAATTATATAAATTTAATATTCGGATTCCTTAAAATTAAAAACCTAAGGTTTCTATAGATATTTAATAGCAATAATTAGTTTACAACTAGTAAATATCATAATCGATTAATTGTATAGATAGTATATAACTAGTTATCTCTATTCATAATATATATATCTAAATTATAACATATATATATATATATATATTAACTATATATTATAAAGATAAATCTATACAATAATTTCTTTATTCTTATTAGTCTAAATAAATAGGTTGACTATTTAATTACTTACTACTATAGGTTTAGCTCTTCTTATATTATATTTAACTTGATATTAAGAATACTTTCTTTTATAACTGAAAGAAATAAAGTATTAAGATTAATATAACATATACAAATAATATAAAATACTAAAATAATATAAAATATAAGATTTAGTTTCTTTTACTCTATACCTAGAATAATATCTTAGCTCTTCACCCTATATATAGATTTAACTATACATTTTACCTAGTAATAGTATTTATACTAATACTAGCTTATAACTAGTCAAAAAAGTAATAAAATCACCTATTATTATAGATAATTATGCCCCTAGTTCTAATATTCAACCTTATAATAGTAGAAGACTTCATAGTAATAATCTATAGTAGCTAAAGGTAACTATTAAGGTTATAGGGTTAAAAACCTTTTTAAACCTCTTGAAGATAGGATAAAATAGAACGCTAAGAGCTAGGTATTCTATAAACTATTACTATTCTATATATATACTTTTATAATATATTTAAAATCCCCTTAAAATCTATAAAGCTACTTATAAGAAGAGAAGTATAGAATAAGTATAATAATGTTAACCTATAGCCCCTATAATTAAAACTATTAATTTACTTAAATTAAGTCTTAGTAAAATTATCCTAAACGTTATAATTAATAGGTAACCCATAGATATTTAAAAAGTAATCATCTAACTATCCCACAAGTTACTATATTAAGCTAAAAAGTTCAGAAACTAAATATTAATTAGATAATATTTTAATATCAATATACTACTATAATACTAGTTACTAGATATTTTAGAATATTATAATAATATGATTATAAGGGCTTTAAAAATTATTAAGTTATATTAGGAATATCTATATCTATACGAATATTATTTATATATTAGTTATACTTAATATATCAACATCATTCGCTCATAAGACCAAGTTGAGTCTTGTTATACTTATATAGATATTATAAGTTAGCTTATATTAATAGTAGAGAACTTTTATATTAATAATATAAAGTTTCATCTTAAGGGTAAGTAAGGCTTAGTTTATAATAGGGATATTAAGGTTATAGATATTAAAGTTATAATAAATATTTGAAGCGAATACCTATAATTAGTAGTAATTAAATATCTTAAGATATTTAAATTATATATAGCTATAAGGGTATGAGGGCATAAGGTTATTATAGAAGGAGTTGTTGGTTATCTATTATCTACAAAAAAATAAACGTAAGGTAGGTATACTAATTACTATAACTATAAGGGATTTAGCTTTAAATTAACTAGAGGCTTGCTATAGTAGTTAATATAGGGGTAGGAGGGCTAAAGTTATATTTTAGGGGGTAATATATCTACTAATAGTCACAGTAGAGAGTAAGCTATTAGCCCCTCTTATAAAATATAAGATTAGTATAAAATTATTTCTGATTATAATAGTTTTCTTAATTATAATAAAAACTATATAAATACTATAAATGGTATATCTCTATAGAAATATACTTTTTCTTTAATATTATAATAGTTATATTAAAGATTTTTAATCTATTTAAAGTTATATACCTCTTGGGACTTTTGAAAAGAAGCTATACCTAGTAGTTAGCTCTTGTTTTATAAATCCTACAGATAATATTAAGTATTGGTTTATAACTGGTAAATGTCGTAATTGATTAATTGTGTAAATAGTATATAACTAGTTATCTCTATTCGTAATATTTATATTTAGGTTATAGCGCGTATATATATACTATATATTATAGGGATAAATCTATATAATAATCCTTTTAATCTTATTAATCTCAATAAATAGGTCGACTACTTAGTTACTTACTACTATAGTTTTAGCTACTTTAATACTATATTTAACCTAATACTAGTAATACTCTCTTTTATAACTAAAGCGTAAAAAACGTAAAAGTAGTATAAAACGTAAAAGTAGTATAAAATGTAAAAGTAGTATAAAACGTAAAAGTAGTATAAAATGCAAAAGTAGTCTAAAATATAAAAGTAGTATAAAATTGCCTCTAGTTGTATAAGTCCTTTTAATTATACTAAAAACTATAAAAACACTATAAATAGTATATCTCTATAAAAATATACTTTTTATTTAATATTATATTAGGTATCTTAAGTTCTTACTATAATATACCTTCTTCTCTCTCTATTACCTTCTTCTTATTATTTTATATATCTTCTTTTTATTTTTATCTCTTCTTCTTATTACTATTAGTAGCTCTTATAATTTATCTTTCTATTTATATAATCACCTTATTTATTATTATAAATGCTTTAAAAGTTTAGTTATTAGATCTCTTAGTTATACTATATATAAAATTCTCTTTACTATTAATATAATAAATCTTAAGGATCTCTTTTTATTTATATAATTATTAGAATATTATAATATTAATTATAAAGTATTTCTCTTTAGTAATACCTAGTTTAATAAAATACTTATAAAAGGAGTAGAAGTTAGTATAAATTACTATGAATATTATTAACATCTCTAAATATTTAATTATTTATCTAAAAATAATAGAAATTATATACTTTATATTAATTCTTATAGTTATACTATAGATTTTAGAAGTTAGTATATTCTATATAATTCTTTTTAATTTAATAGAAGAAAAGTAGATAATATTACTTTTAAGCTTAAAAGTATTATTATCTTTATTATTTCTTTCTATTTTTAAGATAATAATAAATCCTAATTAAAATATTATATCTTTATTATTAGTAAAGAATCTATTAATAAAAATATAGAGTTTTATCTTCTTAACATTAATAGGGAAAAATATCAAGCCTTAATTTAAATTATTTATTTATTACATAAGATACTTATTAAGTTTCTTAATATCTTTCTTTATTAGATTTTAATATTAAATTATAATAGAGAAGTTAAAGTAGATTTCTAGTTAGTATATAGAAGTTATATGAACTTCTTTTACTTATTATTTCATATATACTAATTTTGTTTTACTAGAAGTATAGTTAAAAAGTCTAGTCTTCTTATTTTAGCTTTTTTACATAAGAGTTATATTATTATTATTATTAAGGATTATTATACTCCTATTAAAAATAAAAGGTTTATTAATTATAAATATTAACTTTAACTTTACTATATATCCTACTTATTAGAACTCCTCTTCATTCTTATTATTAAACTTAAATAAGTAGAAGTTAAAAGTATTATCTATTTATATATTTATAATATTAAAATATAAGTTATCTATCCTAGAGATTATAAGGTATAGGTTGTATAATAAGATTTCTATTCCTAATTTGTCTTTATAGTAATTAGAATATATTATATATTAATATATATCTAATTCTATAAAGCTATATAATAATTGGATAATAGTAATAATAATAGTACTTTTTAGATATACTTATTATAGGCTAATAAGTAGTTTTATTAAGATAAAGTAGTTTAGTAGTATTTCTACTTATATATATATTTATATAATATTATAGAGATAAACTACTATAGGAGTATTAAAATATAGTATTACTAATAGCATTAATATAAAGTAATAGCTAACTTATTATATCATTAGTAATTATATAAAGATATTAGTTTTCTCCTAATTATTAGATCTCTTAATAACTAGCTATAACTTCTTATATAGTATATCATTAGTACTTTTAATCTTATTAATAAATCTGAAGCTAAAGATCTTTATTTATCTTCATTTTTAGATATTTAAATATTTAAAGTATAGTATTCTTTTTATTCATAGGATTTCTTATTCTTTAGTATATAATGTTTTGAAAAGTTATTTAATATTATAATAAGGTTATATTAATAGAAATTAATAGTCTTAGCTAGTATTTCTACTTTTTTACTATAAAGTCGATATTATAATATATAGTATTAGAGAGGCTTACTTTTATAATAAAAGTAGTATTCTTATATAGTTATTTTTATTGCTTCAGCTTCTTTGTAAATATTATTTTTATAATTATCTCTTTAAGTAGAACTTTTCTTCTAGCCTTATTTCTATAAAAACTTTTATTATTAGTCTTTTTAACTTAAGGCTAATAATATAATTTACCTATTATTATTTAGAAAGATTTAAGCCTACTTTCTATTTTTATAATATATATTTTATTATTAATTAAGATAAATTTAAAGGATTTAATTCAGCTTTAATATTCTTTATAGATATATATATCTAATTATAATAAGAGTTAGTAGATAGATATTATTAAGAAGCTATTATATATACTTAAGGCGTCTAAAACTTAGCGTTATATATAGATCTTATATACTTCTTCTATTACTTTATAGATAACTAGTATATATCTTATTATATTTAGAAGTAGTACTAATAATATATTAAGGTATAAGTATATTTTAAAAGTAAGTAGGGTTAGTATAAAGCTATTAGAGCTATTAGTACTATTAATTATTTTAATTCCATTTTAAAATACTTCTTTTCTTAGTATCTATAGTATCTTATTATATATAATCTTATAAGCTTTTTATAAAAAAGTATAATACTATTTAGTTTATTAATATTATTATAAGTTTTAATTAGTATAATCCTTACTTCAATATTTATATTATTAGTTTTTCTTTTGAAGTCTTTAATAGTAAAACTATATCTCGTATTAGTAATAATCCTATCTAAATATTCTTAGTATATATTAATCTAATATACTTCTAATATATACTATGTATTTTCTATAGAAATACTTCTTATAAATCTTCTAACTATAAATACTATTAATATACTAATTATATATAGTATAAGTTTATTACTATTAAGATATATAATAGTAATAATAATCTTTATATTAAACTTATAGTTATCTTTAAAGCTAAATTTAAACTAATATAATACCTTACTATTTATCTAGTATTAATAGTAGCTTTTTATAATTATTCTAATCTTACTAGTAGTTATAATTTAACCTATTGTATTAAAATTATTATTTAAGTTTTAGATACTAGAGTAGTTACATTTCTTATAGAGTTATTATATTTCTATTTTTATAAGGAAATTAATAGTTTTATTATAGGAATCTTTTTAGACTAAAAACTATAAGTATTTATTATATTTCTTACTAGGTAAAAATACTTCTTCTTATTTAACTTTATTATTAAAATTATTAAAATAGATTCAAAATTAATTTATATGAAAGAGACTAAAGAGAAACTGGATAGTTATTAGTATAATATTAAAGCCGATATTTCTAAAAAGTATAAATATTTAAATTATACTAAAATCTATAATATTTTACTTATTTTTAAATTTTATATTAACTTTTAGAATAATCTTATTAAATTAGATACTAAATATAATCTTCTAGAAGGTTTTTAATTATTATATACTTCTTATAGATAATCTTCTTATTCTTATATCTAGAAAGATACTTTTAAATATAACTTTAGAAAACTTTAAAATTATAAAAACCTCTAGTTTAATTAGTATTATAAAATAGTAATAAGTATAGTTTTAGAAGATTTCTATAAGTTTCTTAAGATTAATTATTCTAATTTTACTATTTATTATTATAAAATATATTCTTTTAAAGTTTTCTCTTAATATCTTATTTATATTATTATACAATATTTCTATAATTATTTCTATTAGTATAATATTATTAAGATAAATAGTAATTTCTACTACTAATTTTATATTAATAATAAATACCTTCTTAAAGTATAGTATTATTACTCTATACTCCTTAATTATATATTTTATTAGTTACTATTTTATTATTAGCTTCAAGTATATTTAATATTTACTATATATATCTTTATTCTAAAGTTTCTTATAAAGTAGCCTTAGGGTATTACTATTACTTATTCAATATAAAGATTAATGTAGTTCCTAGTAGTTAAAGTATTAGTTATATTTTTAATTGCTATATACATAGTTAGCTAGAAATTAATTCTAACATATAATATAATTACTCTTTTATTTAAATTATTATTATTAGTTTCTAAAGATTTTCATAATCTATTTATATAACTTATTAATAGTTAGTTTTACCTAATTAATAATATTATAGAAGATATTAATTATATCATATATTTAGCGTATAGTTATATATATCTTTTTATTAATCATTTCTTATAAGCTTTAAGGGTTTAAATAGATATATTTAAATAAGCCAATTCTAGTTATTATTATTTTAAATATTCTAATTATATTAATATAATTATGATTTTTAGTAAATATTTTAAAGTTCATGTTTTTCTATTTTTTATAATAGTTATAATATACTATAGGTATTTTAAACCTATTTTTAATTATAATAGTTATTTCAATAATTAAGAAGTTATTTTAAATTAATATAACTAATATCTTATAGTATATATATACTTACCTAGTTAATATATTATTAAATAGGTTTCTTACAGAATCTTATTTAATATTATAATTAATATATTTAGTAATAAGTATCCATATCTTATTCTTAAAGATATTGTAGTTTTTATCTATATATTTATTATTTAATTAGTATATTTTACTGAATAATATTTTAACTTTTTTATAAAGTTAATTAAAGATAACATATTATTTTAGGGATATTTAATGGTCTTTTTTAAAATATATATAGAATTTTAGGAATCTTTATAACTTTTCTTAGTATTATTCTTTCTAGTTAGAATTATCTTTTACAATAAGACTTTATATAAATATAATTATTTAGGTATTTAGTTTAGCTAGCTATAGGCTTAGAGTTAATATATTTCTAATAGTTAATATTAATAGTATTATTTATACTAGAGTTATTTCTATTCTTAAGCTTTCTAGTGTAAAAAGGTATTATTTCTTAATAGGAATAAACCTTCTAATCTTTAGGAGTTATTTAATATATTTTAAGTTCTTCTTAATCTCTTATTCTAAATAGTAGTAATCTTTCTAGTTAGCTTTAATATTTTCTTCTATTTATTAAGTTAGTATATTCTTATCAAATATTTGTACTAATTTTTCTTTTCACAGTTTCTCTACTTATAGAGAAGTATAATTTTCTTTTAATAAGGTAATATTTAAATAATTATAATACCCCTCCTTTTATTATACTAAAGTATATTTCTTTTCAGTTTTAAAAACTTTTTTAATAAGTATTTTATAAACTTTTAAAATAGAAGTCTTATTCTTTTTATATTTTTATATACTAATCCATATATATATTATTAATATTTATATCGTTTTTAAACAATATAACTTATTCTTCTTACTTATTAGATATAACCTTCTAATATATACTAATTAGTATCTTTATCTTAATTTATTAGAATATTTCTTTATATTTATTAATATAAATTACTATATTCTAGTTATTCTATACTTCTCTAGGATTATTAATAAAGTCTAGAGAAAAAGATATAATTTAAAGTAATAAGTTAGAAGAATATTTATAATTAGTATAGTTTTACTATATCTTAATTATAAGTATTTCTCTAAAGGTTATAATTTTAGAAATATATATACGTATTAAATATATTACTATTACTAAGTAGAAATCCTTTCTTAATAGAACTTTATATATATCTTCTAATTAGAACCTTTAAAGATTTCTTAAAATAAATCTTATTTAATTATTATATTTAATAACATACTTAATAATATTTATAAAATAATATAATTAGAAGTTAGAAGTAGTATTATAATTAGTATTATTATTAAACTAGTTTTTTAATTAGAACTATATATTATAATTATATAAATATACTATTAGTAGTAAATAGAGATAATAGAAGATAGAAAATATAGGATAATATATTTAAGAGCTATAAGTAGTATTATAGTTTGTATTATTATTAAACTAGTTTTTTAATTAGAACTATATATTATAATTATATAAATATACTATTAGTAGTAAATAGAGATAATAGAAGATAGAAAATAAGTATTACAAGTTATTATTATATATATCTACAAATATATAAAGTAGTATTTTTTCTTAATATACTATAGAAAGTAAATTTAAAACTTAGGGTTATTATATTTATAAAATAAATAGTAATATTTATTTTCTTTTTATAACTTATATCTTCTTCTCTTATACTATTTATTATAGTTATTTTTCTTCTTTATATTTTGAATCTTATTATTAACTATTAAATATCTTCTTTTTTAAATCTTTAAAATATATTATAATTATAATTAGCTAAATAGCTATCTACCTAAATATTTACTTAATACTTCTTATATTATTTATAAGTAATATTAATATTCTTTTATATTTTTAATATATAAGAGAATACTTAGGAAATATTTAAAACTTAGAATAATAAATAATAAGTTTTCAATACTTTTAGGTTTAGTATTATTTATTACAATATTATAAACTTACTAAGTTTCCAGATATCTTTATAGAGTATTTATTATAATTACTTATAGGATATTTAGAAAGAAGTATTAGAAGTAATTTACAGTTATTTTATATTACTAGCCGTTTTATTTTAGCTTTTAGAATCTTTTTACTTAATAAAATAAAGCTTTGTTTAATTCTTCTCTTTCTTACTATAAGATAACTTATTTATTAAAATATAGATTCTAGAGTTTAAAAAGTTTTTAGTCTTTAGATTATTATTACTATTATTAGGAGTTTTTATTATAAAATATATTATTATATTATAATATCAAGTTAACCTCTTATTATTTCTCTACTTACTAAATATATATAAGATATTTATAAATAGTAGTAAGAAATAGTAGTTTATTTATTATAGATCTTTCTTTTTTATTTATATTAATCTTATTATAGTTATTATTATACTTCTATTTTAGTAACTTAATAGGAATCTTAATTATTAGTTTATTATATAATAAATATAAATAATGTTAAGTCAATAGGTTATTATAAGTTTGCTTCTTTGTCCTATTTTTACTACATAAGTTTTTAGAAGTTATATTAATATCTTAATATAATATATAGTTATAATAGTTTTAAGTTTGTCTATTTTTACTATATAGACTTCTAGAGATTTTCTTAAGAAATATTATAATTATATCTTTTTAGATTATTCCTTATTAATCTATAGTTAAATAGTAGTAAGTAATATTAGTAGTAGTAAAATACTACTAATTAATATTAGTTTAAAATTAGTAAACGTTATAGTTAATTAATTATATAAATAGTATATAACTAGTTGTTTCTATTTATAACATTTATATTCAGGTTATAATATATATATATATATATATATATACTACGTATTATAAGGATAAATCTATATAATAATCTTTCTAATCTTATTAGTTTAAATAAATAGGTCAACTACTTAGTTACTTACTACTATAGTTTTAGCTATCTCGGTACTATATTTAATTTAATACTAAAATTGAAGAACTATTTAAATAGAAGAAATCTTAAGTAGTAATAATATAATTAGTTAATATAATTACTAATAAATATAAGAAGTATATTATAAAGGGAAAATATAGGCTTATATCTATTATAATTACTTCTTTAAAGGATTATAATTATATAATACTAATACTAGCTAGCTAGTAATACTTATTACTAATTATTAATAATTACTAGCTATTAATAGCTAAACGTAGTAGTTAATAATTAGTAGTAATTATTATATTTAGTTTATATAATTAGAAAGTATATACCTATGAGTTATAGCTATCTACTATAAGATTTAAATTTTCTATTCTTACTATAAAATAGTAAAAGCTAGCTAGATATTAAACTACTATATTAAATAGGAATTTTAATATTATATTAAATATTTTAAAGTCTTATTATAATATTTCTTTCCCTCTTTTTATTACTTTCTTTGTATTATTTTATGTACTTTCTTTTTATTTTTATTTATTCTTCTTATTACTATTAGTAATTCTTATAATTTATCTTTTTATTTATATTATTATTTTAATTATTATTATAAATTCTTTAAAAGCTTAATTATTAGATCTCTTAGCTATACTATTTATAAAGTTATTTTTAATATTAGATTTATAGATCTTCAGGATTTCTTTTTGTTTATATAATTATAAGAATATTATAATATTAATTATAAAGTATTTCTCTCTAGTAATAACTATACTATTTATAAAGTTATTTTTAATATTAGATTTATAGATCTTCAGGATTTCTTTTTGTTTATATAATTATAAGAATATTATAATATTAATTATAAAGTATTTCTCTCTAGTAATATTTAGTTTAATAAAGTATTTATGGAAAGAATAAGAGTTACTATAAACTATTATTAGTATTATTGATATTTTTAAATATTATATTCTTTATCTAAATATAATAGAAAATATATATTTTATATTAATCCTTATAGTTATATTATAAACTTTAGTAATTACTAAATTGTTTATAATCTTCTTTGATTTAATAGAAGTCAAATAGATAATACTACTTTTAAATTTAAAAGTATTAATACTTTTATCATTTCTTTCTATCTTTAGAATAATAATATATTTTAGTTAGGGTACTATATTTAGATTATTAATAAATGATTTATTAATAAGAATATAGAGTTTTATTTTTTTAATATTAATAAGGATAATTATTAAGTTTTGTTTTAAATTATTTATTTATTATATAAAGTACTTATTAAGTTTCTTAATATCTTCTTCTATTAAGTCTTAATACTAAGTAGTAATAGAAAGGTTAAGATATACTTCTAATTAGTATATAGAAATTATATATATCTTTTATATTTATTATTTAATATGTATTAATCTTATTTAATTAGAAGTATAATTAAAAAGTCTAATCTTCTTATTTTAGCTTTTTTAAAAAAGAGTTATATTATTATTATTTTAAGAGTTATTATATTCTTATTGAAGATAAGAAGTTTATTATTAATAAATATTAATCTTAATTTTACTATAAATCTTATTTATTAGAATTCTTTTTCTCTTATATTATTAGTTTTAAATTAATAGAAATGAAAACTATTATCTATCTATATACTTATAATACTAAAGGATAGATTATTTACTTTAGAAATTGTGAAATATAAATTTTATAATAAGATTTCTATTCCTAATTTTTCTTTATAATAATTGGAATATATAATATATTAATATATATCTAATTCTATAAAACTATATTATAACTAAATAATAATAATAATAATACTTTCTAAATAAACTTATTATAATAGAAGTTAATAAGTAGTTTTATTAAGATAAAATAATTTAATAGTATTTCTATTTATATATATATTTAAGTAATATTGCAAAAGTAGATTTCTATAAGAATATTAAAATATAATATTACTAATAGTATTAATATAAAGTAATAGTTAACTTATTATATTATTTATGATTATATAAAGATATTAGTTTTCTCCTAATAATTAAATTTCTTTATAACTAATTATGACTTCTTATATAATATATTATTAATACTTTCAATTGTATTAATCAATGTAAAGTTAAAGACTTTTATTTATCTCTATTTTTAGATATTAAGATATTTAAAATATAATACTTCCTTTACTAATAGGACTTCTGATTCTTTAATATATAACTTTCTAAATTATTTATTTAATATAATAATAAGACTATATCAATAGAAATTAATAGTTCTAATTAAGATTTCTATTCCTTTTATTATAGAATAAATTTTATAATATATAGTATTAGAAAGGTTAGTATTTATAATAAATATAGTATTTTTATATAATTATCTTTCTTATTTTTATTTCTCTTTAAGTATTATTATTATTATTATTCTTAATTTAAAGTTAATAGTATAATTTAACTATTATTATTTAGAAAGTATTAAACTTACTTACTATCTTTATAATATATATCTTACTATTGATTAAGATAAATTTAAAAAGTATAATCTAATTTTAGTATTTTTAATAGATATATATATATAATTATAATAAGGATTAATAGATAGATATAATAAAGAAACTATTATATATATTTAAGATATCTAAGATTTAATATTCTATATAAATCTTACATATTTTACTTATAATTTTATAAGTAACTATTATATATCTTATTATATGTAGAAATAATAATAAAGTTATATTAAGATATAGATATATTTTAAAAGTAAATAAGATTAATGAAAAATTATTAGGACTATTAATATCATTGGTTATTTTAATTATATCTTAGAATACTTCTTTTCTCAACATTTATAATATTTTATTATATATAATCTTGTAAACTTTCTATAAAGAATTATAATATTATTTAACCTTATTAATATTATTATAAGCTTTAATTAATATAATCTTTATTTTACTATTTATATTATTAATCTTTTATTTATAATTCTGAATAGTAAGATCTTATTTTATTTTAATAATAATTCTATTGAGGGGATTTTAATATATATTCATCTAATATACTTTTAATATATAATATATATCTTCTATAGAAATACTTCTTATAAACTTTATAATTATAAATATTACTAATATATTAAATATATATAGTTTAAACTTATTATTATTAAGATAAATAATGTTAATAATAATCTTTATATTAAACTTATAGTTATCTTTAAATTTAAATTTAAACTCCTATAATACTTTCTTATTATTCAATATTAATAATAGGTTTTTATAATTACTTTAATTTTATTAATAATTATAGCTTAATTCATTCTATTATAAATATTATTTAAGTTTTAAAGATTAGAATAATAGAGTTTTTTATAGAATTACTATATTTCTATTTCTATAAAGAAACTTAATAGTTTTATTATAAGAAATTTCTTAAACTAAATATTATAAGTACTTATTATACTTTTCTATAAGTAAAGATATTTCTTCTTATTTAATTTTATTATTAAGATTATTAAAATAGACTTAGAATTAATTTATATTAAGAAGATTAAAGAAAACTAGAATAGTTATTAATATAATATTATTTTTAATATCTTTAAAATATATAAGTATTTTAATTATACTAGAGTTTGTAATATTGTATTTATTTTTTAACTTTATATTTATTTTTAGAATAATCTTATTAAATTAAATATTAAATATAATTATCTAGAAGGGTTTGAACTATTATATACTTTTTATAAATAGTCTTCTTATTCTTATATCTAAGAAGATACTTTTAGATATTGGAATAGTTAAATTTCTTATCAAGTTATTATATTTCTATTTCTATAAGGAAGTTAATAGTTTTATTGTAGGAATCTTTCTAGATTGAAAATTATCAGTATTTATTATACTTTTCTATAAGTAAAAATACTCCTTTTCATTCTATTTTATTTTTAAGGTTATTAAGGTAGATTTAGAATCAATTTATATTAAAGAAACTACAGAGAAATAAGGTAGCTATTAGTATAATATTAAAATTAATATCTCTAAGAAGTATAAATACTTAAGTTATATTAAGGCTTATCATACCTTATTTATCTCAAAACTTTATATTTACTTTTAGAATAATCTTATTAAATTAGATATTAGGTATAATTCTCTAGAAGACCTTTAAGTATTATATATTTCTTATAGATAGTCTTCTTATTCTTATATTTAGGAGGATATCTTTAAATATAACTTTAGAAAATTTTAAAGTTATAGAAACTTCTAATATAACTAGTATTATAAAATAGTAATAAGTATAGGTTTAAAGGATCTCTATAAACCTCTTAAAATTGATTATTCTAATTTTATTATTTATTATTATAAAGTATATTACTTTAAACTCTTCTTTTAATATCTTACTTATATTATTATATATTATTTCTATAGTTATTACTTTGGATATAATATTATTAAGATAAGTAGTAAGTTCTACTGTTAATTCTATATTAATAATAAATACCTTCTTAAAGTATAATACTACTACTTTATATTCCTTAGTTATATATTTTAATAACTAGTATTCTACTATCAACTTTAAATATATTTAATATTTACTATATATATCTCTATTCTAAGGTTTCTCATAAGATAGCTTTAAGGTATTACTATTATTTACTTGATATAGAAATTAATATAATTACTAGTAGTTAAAGTATTAGTTATACTTTTAGCTATTATATATATAGTTGGCTAGAATTTAATTATAATTTATAATATAATTATTTCTTATTTAAACTATTATTATTAAGTTCTAAAAATCTCTATAACCTATTTGTATAGCGTGTTAACAGTAAGTTTTGCCTAATTAATAATATTATAAAAGATATTAATTATATTATATATTCTATATATAGCTATATATATTTTACTATTAATTGTGCCTTAAAACGCTTAAGGGT
>QAPG01000670.1:0-16449 GCA_004366825.1 Colletotrichum spinosum
AGTATAAAAAAGATTAATATATTTATTTTACTTATTAATAACTATATATATTTATTTATTAGGTTTTCTATAATATATATTTCTAATTATTCTAACTACTACTTATTTAGTAGATATATAAACTTATAAGCTAGCTTTTTATCTAATTTTAAATTAATAATATATTTAGTATTCTTAAGAGCTAGGACTAAGGTTATTATAATTTTATTAAATACTCCCTATTTACTTATAAGCTTTTTAGAAATATATATAATTATAATAACTTTATCCCTTATTCTAAATACTTTTATATAAACTCTAAAGTCTTCTCTTATCTTATTAATATATAATATATAGGTAGTCCTATTATTCTTAATAGTCTTTTAAATGAATGTTTCTAATTTAAAAATAGATATCTACTTATAATACTAAGTATTTATCTAGATATTTATTATAATATCTTCTTAACCTATAGAATACTAGTTTAATAAGAAGTCTATATATCCTTCTAATTAGTAAATATTAATAAATAGCTAGTATAACTTTTATAAATAGCTATTTAAATCTATAAGAAAAAATATTAACTAGTATAACTTCCCTAATTCTCATATTAAACTATTAAATCCTTTTAAAATAAATATCATTATTTTAACTAAAACTAATCTTAATAATATAATTAGCTACTTATTAATAAAGTCTATTTGTAAATATAAGTTTATATCTATTATTACTTCTATTTTCTTAGTATTTTAGAAAATAATTATTAAGTTTTTAACTATCTTTCTTATTAAGACTAATTCTTTAGCTAATATAGAAACTATTAGTCCTATTTCTATACTTATTTATTTCTCTAGATTTCTTCTATATAGAACCTAGTATTAATAGTTTAAATCAAAATATAAAACTCTATAATATTCTATTTTTAAGTAACTATTAGTATTATATTTATACCTGTTTTATTTGTATAATTTATAGCTCTATATTCTATCTTGTTATATAAGAAGTATACTATTATAATCTATAGGATAGCTAATATATATATAATTCTCTAAACTAAAATAGGTATAATATTATTTAACCTACTAATATCTTATTATTTACTATTTAATATTAATAGAATTAATAATTCTAATTATCTTATTATTTATAAAAATAAGAGTAATTAGAAAAGCTATAGATTTATATATAAATATTTATATCTATTATTTTATATTAATTTACTAATATAATACTATTAGAATTCTTATAGTTTTTTAATTTCTATTATAATATTTCTAGTCTTTAGGATTAAAATTTTAAATCTTTCTATTTCTTTTTTTAAACTTAAGTATAATTAGTAGAAGTAGATAAAAACTTCTTTTTTATTCTATTTAAATCTAAATATACCTAAGTTTTAATATAATACTAACTATTCAGTATAATACTATATAAATAACTAGTATTTCCTTTATTATACTTTTTTAAGCTTCTATCTATATAACTTCTCTTATATTTTTAAGTTACTATATTATTAGTAAATAAATATCATAAAGTTAGTTTAAATAAGGTTATCTTCTAAATTAGCCTTATAGTATTTTTATTCTATTTAAAATTAGAATACTAGTTCTATAAGTATTTATTAGATCTACTAATTAATTATACTACTTAATTAGATTTAATAGTTATCCTTAATAGTTATAATCTAATTATTAATTTATTTAACAATAAACCTTTCTCTTATTATTCTATAGTTATTTAAAAGTAGTTTTTCTTAGTTTTTAAGTAGTTTAAATACTACTAATCATTTAGCTAGTTATTAAATAAAAGCTATAGTCTACTCTTTATAAACTTCTTACTACTTCTATATCTATTTTTAATATATTACTATTTAGAACTATATAATTTTAAATATCTTACTTATAATACCTACTAAATCTAATTTAAATAAGAATAATAACTATAATAATACTTAGGATTATATTAAGAATAATACGCTCGAGAGGTAGAGTTTGTACTGGATAAACCTCGGGCGCTAGCGCTATCTCTATAGGCTTCGCCCTATTTAAACTACTTAAAATAAAACCTCGCGTAGTACGCATAGCTACATTTAGTTATATAGAATATATACTAGAGTTTGCCTCCTAATTATATATAATAATTAAGAGTCTTATAATACTAAAAAGCTACTAAGTTANTCCTAATTATATATAATAATTAAGAGTCTTATAATACTAAAAAGCTACTAAGTTAAATATATATATTATAATAATTTAATATATCTTAAATATTAAGATATCTACTAAAAACACTCCTCTTTTAATCCTTAAGAAAACTAATTAGTAATTTATTTAGTATAATACTTTTTAAATAGAAGCTAAAGCTTTTAACTAATAAAACTATTTTAACCTTAAAGTAACTACTTATTAAAGTTTCTTTTTTAAAGTTTCCTTAAAAGCTACTCTTAAGCAACTTTCTAAAAATTAAGAGATATTAATAAGTTTTTAAAATACTTAAGTTAGGTATTTTTAAAAGTTCTATTTTTATAAGGGTAGTTTATAAGGAGGATTAATAACTCTTAGTAGATACTACTCTAGAAGTTTGTATAAGTAATATTATAGATTTTATAGAAAAAGGCTTAAAGGTTTATATAACTTTCTATAGTCTTTATATTTTAAAAGCTTAAGAGTACTAAAGTAAGTATTTAAATTAATCTTATATAATAATTTAAATCCTTAGATATATAAGTAAGGTATTTTAGTATTAGTATTATAGTATAGAAGAGGATATAGTAGTATAGGCTACTAATTGTTATAACTATTTTAGTATTATAAATAATTTATACTTCTAAAATACTATTTTAGTATACTATAAGATATTTTAGTCTTTTAAATTTAAATATCTTATTATAAAAGTAGTAATTAAAATATAGTTTTAGAAGTAGTAAGATATTATATATAAGGCTCAAGCGGTTAACTATACTTTTTTAGTTATTAAAGCGTTTTAAGTTAATAACCTTATATTTTTACTAGCCTTCTTACTAATTAAGTCCTATATATAGGATTATATATTTATAATTCGTAGCTATATAGACTTTATACTTCTAAATGAAGTTATTTTAATTATTATAGAAGTAATTTAACGTTTCTTTAAAGCTTTTTTATATAGTAAGATTAGTTAAGGCGTTTTTAATATTTTAATAGAAACTTTAATTACTATGTTGAATACTTAAAGTAATAAGAGACGCTTTTAGAGTTTAGATAAGCTTTTATACTTTCTAAAATATAGTTTAAACTACTTTTTAGTATACTATTATTATATATATTTTTAGTTAGCTTATAAGGGCTAGGTTCTAAATATTTTAATTAAAAGGAAAATTAAATAATTACTTACTTTAGATCTAGACTTTTTAAAAACAATTTAAAACTTTAGATAATAGTAATTATATAGCTAGCTTTTTAGTTAAAGTAGCTATAATACTATATAGTAAGTATATTATAAAGAAGGACCTTAATAGTATCTTCTCTAAAATTCTTTTATTTTTAATTTAAATATTTTAATTTATATTTTTTAAAATATAAAGTCTTTTATAACCTTTTAAGGAGCTTTTTTAAGAGATTATATTTAGTATAATATAAAGTTTATACTTATTGAGAGCTATAGAGATACTAAGATCTTTATTATAATTAGTAAAAGTAAGAAGGTTAAATTATACTTATATAATATTACTTTTTATACTATTCTAATTATAAACCTTATTTCTTTTTAGTAGTTATAAAAGTAAAGCTATTAGTAGGATACTAAGTTAAACTACTTATTTTAATTATAGAAGAATAATTATTCTAAAATTATAGCTATTAATACTTAATATAACTAGTAAGTTTTTGAATACTATATATCTTATGAGAGATTAACTATTTTAATAGTATAGTTAGTATAGTATAAGCTTTCTTTTAGATATTATTATTACTAATAGTATACTATAGATATTATTTAAAGATTTTTAAAAAATAATAAATAGCTTTAATACTAACAGCTAGGATATCTTAATAAAAAGCCTCTTAATTATTTTATTTTAGCTATATGAAGTATTTAGATTACTAATAGCTATTTAAAGTATAATAGTTATTAGCCTACTTAGGGAGTATATAAGGTTTGTAGTATTAGTAAAGTAAAATATAAGATTTATTATATAGAACATAAGAGTATTTTATATATTATTCCTAAAAAGTATATTATTTTTAACTTCTACTTCTATCACTAGAATTATAGTAGCTATATATTAATTCTAATATTTATAAATAGAACTACTAATTACTCTTAGGATTTTTACTTTATTAATTATACTAAAGCTATTATTATTAAAATATTTAAGAGTTTTATTACTTTTCTTAAGTATTAGTATAATATTAATATTAAGGTTTTTAAATATAATAATAAGGTTTCTAAGTATAAGAGTTTGAAATATAATCTAACTTCTCGAGGTATATATTTTAAGCTTTCTATTTTATATATTTAGAGTTAAAATAGAAGTACTAAATATATTAGAATAATTATTAAAATATATATAAAAACTATAAAGTATAGGAGCAAACTATCCTACAAGTTCTAGTTTGAAATTTTATAAATAGTAGTATTTCTTTATAATTAAATATTAATATACCTTCTAGATTAGTAAATATTATATTAGAAGTTTTATAAGACTACTTAAAAAGATAATACTACGAGGTTAGATTTAGCTTACTTCTATACTTTTAGTTATAAATATTTTATTCTTATTATAGATATAAAACTTAAGTATAATTAGTTAGTATACCTTAAGGGGTATACTTTTATCAGCTTTTTAGTTANTTTCTATACCTATAGCTATAAATACTTTATTCTTACTATAGATACAAAACTTAAGTATAATTAGTTAGTACGCCTCAAGAAGTATACTTTTATCAGCTTTTTAGTTAGTTATATTTTAACTAATTAATATTAAATATAGAACTTAGTTCGAAATAAAGTTATAATAACTTATAATATCTTTTTTAATAAAACCTTCTTCTTTAATAGGGATTTAATTTCTTTATAAGATAATTTTAAATAGTTTAATTCTAATAAAGTTTCTTATTAGTTATAAGAATAATTAATTATAATAGAACTATTTAAAATTAACTTTATTATTTATTTAAACTTAAGTAAAGAGCTTAATAAAATAGTTAATATAATAGGAAGTAGTTATAGTAGTTCGAGGTTTTATATCTATATAGTAGCTACCCCTAAGTTTTATAAAATACTTTTTAAAATTACGAAGTTTGTATTAATAACCTTTCTAGAGTTACTTATTATATTCTTCTATAATCTTATTTATATAGATAAGACTATAGGGAAGTAGGGAGTTTAAATACCTCTAGAAAGGGTTAAATATAAAAGATAGATAAAATATTATATTAGAATTACTAGGAGATTTTTATTTAAAACTACTTTTTTAGCTAGTATCTTTTAATTATTTTAAGATATTTTAAAATACTCCTACTTATAGCTATAAAGTTATGTGAGTAGTTAACTAGAAGGGGTTCTAGAGGTTTAATTTTCTTGAGGATTTTAAGATATAGATATTAAGATTTCTAATAATAAATTTCAGTTATAAAGTGAATTAAATATTAGAAAATGCTTAAGGCGTAGAAGAATAAAAGTTCTTACTCTAGGGGTCTTATAATAGAAGTTATTATTATTACTTATATTTTACTTAGTAATACTTACTTATCTATATATTAAAGCTATAATAATAGCTAAAAAAACTTATCTTAAGAATTATATTAAATTATATTTCTAAAGCGAAATTAGTAAAGTTCTTATAAGAAGTTTGAAGATTTTAAAGTACTATTAGGTTTATATTTATAAGTTTAATAAATATAAGTACTTTTTAAAAATTAAAGTTTAACTAGTTATCTATAGAGATTAATAGCTATAAGATAACTATGAAACCTATATAGTTACTCTAGTAAGTATATTATTTCAAACCTTTATAATAATTATTAACTATTTTAATTTCAAGCTGTTTTAATATTTCTATAGTTAATATTTTTATATATATAGTGTTTAATAAGGTTGTTTATATAGAGATACTTCTAGGTTATTAAATACTAGGTAGGATCTATTATTTTAATAAAGCGCTTTATAGTTT
Source organism: Colletotrichum spinosum (assembly GCA_004366825.1). Taxonomy (NCBI): domain Eukaryota; kingdom Fungi; phylum Ascomycota; class Sordariomycetes; order Glomerellales; family Glomerellaceae; genus Colletotrichum; species Colletotrichum spinosum. The sequence goes on from QAPG01000670.1 coordinate 6,128, forward strand.
CTAAAAGTCACTTTTCTTCTAGTAATACTATTTAGAAGTAAGTTTTAAGTATTTTAGTTTTTAACTTACTATAAGAAAACTATATTACTAGTTTAAGGGGCGTATTATCTTTTTTTTCTATATTAATAACTATATATTCTTATTCCCCTTAGAAGATATAATTAAAGTATTTATATTATTAGTAGACTTTTAGAAGAAGTATTACTTTAAGAGAGGTAAGGACTTATAGTAATTTCTTAGTATTAAGGTTATTTAAAATTGAGTAGTATAATAATTATAGCTCTTATAAGTAGTATATATTAAAAAGCTCTTTAAATACCTTATAAAATATATATAGTATATTAAATAATTTGAAACCTTTTTAAAAGCTAAAGAATTCTTACTATAGTATAATTAAACTTCTTATATAGAAATCAAGTATTATTAATAAGATATCAGCTTTATTAATTATATTATAGTTATAATAAGACTAGATGTTACTTATATAGCAAGCTGATTATTATACTTTAACTATAACTTTTTAGATAATTACTATATAGAAGTTAAATAAATAATATAATATTTTAGCGAGATGAAGAACTTCTACCTTAAGTTTAATTATAAGGCTAGTAATCTATTTAATAGCTTTATAATTATTATAAATACTAGCTTTATAGATAATAGTAATAATTAAAAAAGCTTTTAGGTATATATAATATATTTCTTTAGAGGTCTAATAGTATAGTAAGCTAATAAATAAAATATTATTACTATTTTAATAACTAAAGTAGAGCTTTTAGTACTATTCTAAACTACTTAAGAGGTAACTTTTACTAGTTATCTTATTACTATACTCTAAGTAGATTTTATAATAAATATATTTAGTAAGAATAAAGTATATGAGTTTTACCTAGCTATTTAAATCTAGTATGATAATTAGTAAATAATATGCTTTATAACTACTAAAATAGTATAATTATATATAAAGTTATAATATATAGATATTTATAACTACTAGTTATAATAAGAAGCTTAATAGGGGCGTTTTAAGATTAAATATATACTTTTAGGAGACTTTATAGCTAATAGCTTTATGAAGTTTCTCTAGAATTACTAGTTTAATACTTTTATTATTTAGATTAATATAATAGATTAGTTAAACTACTTGAAGTTATAATAAGAAGAGGAATTTTAAGAGAGACCTCTAGTAGTTAAAAATTCTAATAAAAGCTTAAGAGGTATTTAAAGTACCTCCTAGTTGATAAAAAACGTCTAAATAGCCTATAAATAGTATTATTCTTCCTATTATAAGGGGTAGAGGTTTAATAAGGATAACGGGGTAATAAAAAAAACTTCTTACGAGATATAAATTAAAAGTTTAATTAGTATTATTTAAAAAGCTAGTTTATAAGTAGAACCTTTAAGGCTAGAGAAGTATATTAGGAATAATATACTTAAGAAGTAGAATTTATATTAAATAAACCTCAGGTGCTAGTACTATTTCTATAGGCTTCGCCCTATTTAAACTACTTGAAATAGAGCTTCGCGTGGCGTATATAGCTATATTTAGTTATATAGAATACATACTAGAGTTTGCTTCTTAATTATATGTAATAGATTACTTATTAAATCTAAATAGTAGTTACTAAAAGCTTAGTAACTATTTAAACCTAAGGGGTATAATAAAGATTATTCTATTTCTTCTTTTTATATTAAGAAGTAAGTATTCCTTTCTTTAAAATATATCTTATATAAAGTTGTCTAATAAGTATTTTTCTTAACCTTTTTAGTATACTATTAGTAAAAACTTATATTAATACTAAGTTTTAATTTATCTTAAATAGAATATAAAAAGTATTTCTTTTTAGAAGTATCTTCTCCTAAAGTTACTATCCTATTATTATTATTATTTTACTTATCTAATGCTTAATAATAATATAATATAATATTAATAGTCTTATTATATACTTCTATTAAGTTAGATATTAATTATTAAAGTTTATTAAGGTTTATATTAGATCTATACTTATAAAGTGAATATTGTCTATTAAAATAATTATTATTTAATATTCTTACTTATACTAATTATTTAAAGAATCAAGTAGAAATAATAGAATTATAAGAATATAGCTAAAAGTTTTAACTAAAAGATTTTTAGATATATAAGTAAGATCTATATTACTATATAGATTATTACTTAAAAGATCTAAATTATAATCTTTTAGCTAAAAACTCTTTTTAGTATTTTAGTAGCTATAGCTAGCTAGTTGCTAGCTATGCTATATAGTCCTATTAATATATCTTTATAGTTTTTTATAGTAAGAGAAACAACTACTATTAGCTCTTTATAAATAAAACTTTTTTTAATAAAAATAATATCTTTAAATATATTAAATCTAATATCTTTACTCTTATTATATTTTATAATTTATAATAATAATAATATCTATAAGTAGTAATATAAGAGATAAGTAACTATATATAGCTTTTTAATTGATAGTACTAGCCTTATTATTCTTTACCTTAAGAATACTAGTCAAGACTCTATAGTTAATAGTTGATATTTCTTTAAGCTGATAATTAAGATTAAAGCCTTTATTTCTAAGCTCTTAAGTAATAATATTTCTAACTTTATCTATAATTATACCTATTTTAATATCAATAATATCAAAGTTCTTTGAAGTATCTTAAGACTTTTCATTATATCTATTAGAATCTTAATATTCTTATTTTTTAGTGAATTACTTTATACTTCTACTTCCTTCTGAATTGTATTTATAATAATAGTAATCTAAAGATAATTTACAATTAGTATTTAATTATTTCTTTTAATAAGACTAACCCTTAGGATTCTATTAATAATATTTAGTTACTTTTGCTCTATACCTGGAATGGTATCTAAGCTCTTCACCCTATATATAGATTTAACTATAAATTTTACCTAATAACAGTATTCATACTAATACTAGCTCATAACTAGTTAAAATAGTAATAAAATTACCTATTATTATAGATAATTATACCCCTAGTTCTAATATTTAACCTTATAATAGTAGAAGACTTCGTAGTAATAATCTGTATAGGGAGAGCTTTATTAAAACTAGGGTTTAATATATATAGCTAAAAGTAACTACTAAGGTTATAAGTTTGAGAACTTTTTTAAACCTCTTAAAGATAGGATAAAATAAAGCATTTATAAGAGCTAGGCGTTCTATAACCTATTACTTTTCTATATCTATACTTTTATAATAAAACTAAAATCTCCTCGAAATCTATATAGTTACTTATAAAAAGAGAACTATAGGATAAGTATAGAAATATCTAGCTATAATTATTATAACTAAAGCTATTAGTATATCAGACTAAGTTTTAATAAAATTATTCTAAATATTATAATTAATAAGTAACCTATAGATATTTAAAAGAAAATCGTCTAACTATCCTATAAATTATTATACTAAACTAAAAATTTTAGAAACTAGGTATTAATTAGATAATACTTTAATATTAATACCTTATTATAATACTAGTTACTAGATATTTTAGAATATTATAGTAATATAATTATAGGAGTTTTAAAAACTATCTAGTTATACTAGAAGTATTTGTATCTATATAAGTATTATTTATATATTAGTTATATTTAATTGATATATTAAGATTATTTACTAATAAGAATACGCTGAGTTTTACTATATTTATATAGAGATTATAAGTTAGCTTGTATTAGTCGTGGAGAATTTTTATATTAGTAGTATAAAGTTTTATCTTAGGGGTAGGTAGGGCTTAGTTTATAATAGGGATATTAAGGTTATAGATATTAAGGTTATAATAAATGTTTGAATAGAATACTTATAGTTAGTAGTAATTAAATATCTCGAGATATTTAAATTATATATAATTGTAAGGGTGTAAGGGTGTGAGGTTATTATAAAAAGAGTTATTAGTTATTTGTTATTTATAAAAAAATTAATATAGGATAGGTATACTAGCTACTATAGCTATAAGGGGTTCAGCTCTAGATTAACTAGAGGCTAGCTATAGTAATTAGTAGGGGGGTAGGAGGGCTAAAGTTATACTTTAGGGGGTAATATGTCTACTAATAGTCGTAGTAGAGAGCGAGCTATCGGCCCCTCCCTCTATTAATAATATATATAATAAAACTATTAGTATTAACTCTTATAATAAGTATAGCCTTATTATTTTTAAGAAATAAATTGTAAAGTATACTTACTATAATATTAATTATAAAGCTTCTAATTGTTGTTTTGTCTATTTTAAGTTTATTCCTAATAATTATAAGTATCATAAGATATTTCTATGGAAGGCTTCTTACTACTATTATATCAATACTTACTATAAATCTAATTAGACCTCTAAATATTAGATTAATAGAAGAGCGATAGATTACGGAACGTCTAGCTCTTATAAATACTCTATTTTATTCTATCTTCAAGAGGTTTACAAAAGTTCTCAGCCTTTTAACCTTAGTAGTTACTTTAGCTATATATATTAAACCTTAGTTTGAATAAGACTCTCTCTATATAGATTATTATTATAAAGTCTTCTACTTTTATAAAGTTAAGGATTAGAATTAGGGGTATAATTATCTATAATAATAAGTAATTTTATTACTATTTTAACTAGTTATAAATGAGTATTAATATAAATACTATTATTAGGTAAAACTTATAGTTAAACTTATATATAGGGTGAAGAGCTTAGATGTTATTCTAAGTATAGAGCAAAAGTAACTAAACATTAGATTAATATTCTTATCTAGAGAAGTATGAATATTTTAAATAAATTGTTTGATATATCTTAAGGGGGAGGAGTACTAGGAAATAGATTATTAGGGATATATAAATTTAGGCTTCTTTTTTAATTTGTATATAAAAACTTAGTTGCTTGGCTTTATATCAAGCGTGAGGGGGAGTATTGAGTAGTACCTTTTAAGACTTCTTAGCCTTCTTCAGGCCTTACTACTATAGCCTTATTCTTTCCTCCTATAACTACTTAATATACTACATTTTCAACCATCTATAGAAGATCCTCTATAATAACTCATACTCTAAACTATAAAATCATTACCTTATTGATCCTAATCAAAAATAAATTAAACTAATCTTCTTGATTAGTATTGATTGATACTATATTTAGAATTAGTAAAGTTAAAAGATATATCATTATTAATATATTTAAACTACTTATTAAAAGCCCTATATACATATTATAAAAGAATAATAAGAATAAAACTTATAACTTATTCATATTAGTATACAAGATACTAATTAATAAACTACTTAATACTAAATATTAAGATAATAGTAACCGTTACATACTTATCAAAATATTAGAAAAGTATATTTTTAAGATTTCTAAAAATACTGATAATATTCGTATTAAGAAATTCGCCAAAAATAATACTAATAACAATAAAACTCTTTATAACACCCTTAAATATATTTAATACTTATATACTTATATTATAAACCTTTATAAGTAAATTACTAATTATTTCTAAGTTATTATACTCCTAAATTACTTTAAATTAAAATTACCTAATACTTATAAGTATTATATTAACAATCATAGGAAACCCATATAAACTAATATTATTAAAACTATCTATACTTTTACTCAAAATAAAGAATAAAACATAAGTCTTATTATATATTATAAGATAACTACAACTGGAAGTATTACATCGAATATTATCCTCATTAAAAAAAGAACAATAAGTATTCTTATTATGAGTAGAGTTATTTAATATTAAAATATTAAACTATTTACTTTATTTCATCCCTACTAACAATAGGTTCTATAAATAATTATTAATATATCTTAAAATATATATATATATATATATATATAATAAGAATTATATTAAAGTATTAATCTTATCCTTATTAGTATTTATTGAAAGTACTATAAGTATTATTAATAGCTTTATTATTAAAAATCTTACTATTTAGAAGTCATTAATAATACTTAAAATTGTAAATATTATAATTAATAATATAGCTATTATAAGCTTAGATATTATAGTTAATTTAGGCTACTGTAGTTTAATCTTTAATAACCTCACTATTTTTATAATATATAATATTCATAATAACTTCTAATCTTTTATTACTGCTGATAATGAATTAGTAAAACTAGAAAGTATAAATACTTTTTCTTTAAAATAGAAGATGTTAAAAATCCCTTTAAAATTATTAACTAAACTATCCAAAAGGTTATATATAGATCTTTTGATTTTATTAACTTACTTAGTTTAAATAGACTTTAAAAACTACATTGAATATAATTACTATATTATAAATCTTATCAATACTTAATCTTATTAGAACCTTATTAAAATCTGTTAAATAAGTAATATCGATAATATTAGTGTATTTCATAATACTACTATCCTTATTAATACTACTCTTAGTTTAATTGGAGTTAAAATAAAAGCTTATTTTATATTTAAGATTTTATTTATACTTACTTATCATAAGTAATCAAAACCTATCATTATGTAAATATATAGTTTACCTAAGAGAAGATTGACTTCTTCTATTATAATGTATATTACTTTAGTAAATCTATAGAAACTATTAGTTATAATACTCTTCTCCCTCTTATTTGAGTAAATAAAGAGATTTATGTTAACTTTATCAAAGTTAAGCTATTATTCATAATAAATAAAAAGTACATTCTTTTCTTTCTCAATTATTATAAGAATTACTATTAGTTTATTCTATGTAATACTTATTATTATAATAGTATATTTAAAACTATTAAGAGGTTTAATAATACTTTTATTAATATAATTATATTAACTATAAAGTTATAAGCTTATAATAATACTTTAAAATTTAATGAAATACTTAGACACCCTTATTTTATAAATATTCATTCAACTTAACCTATTGACTACTTATATACTATTAATAAATAGACTAATTGAATATATTAACTAGACTATTATAAAAATAACTTATATTATACTTATTAATAGTAATTTACTAGAAAAGCTCTAGAATTATACTTTTAATACTATTATTTAGTTTCTTAACTTCTTACTATAAATTAATAAAAGAAAACTTAATTTTAATAAGATTATAACACAAGAATTCAATCTAATTAAGAATCACAACCTTTTACATATTAAATATATTTATCTATTTAGATATATTACTTATATATATAAAAAGAAAGGTAAGTACCTTCTTTATATAACTAAAATAGGAACATATATTATAAAAAAGCTTATTATTAATTATAATTCTTTATATAGCTATATCTATTATATTTGTATCCCTAATATAAAGAAAGTTCTTTGTTATCAAGATTTTCACTTTTATAAAAATCCTAATAAAACAATTTTACACCTTCTTGATAGTTAGATCAAATTTAATAATATTAATTATAACATTCTATTTAATCCCCGATTGTTACTACGAGGTCTTCTACTACTATATAACTAGATATTAGAACTAGGAGCATAATTATTTATAATAATAAGTAATTTCATTATTATTTTAACTAGTTGTAAGTTAGTATTAGTATAAATACTATTATTAGGTAAAACTTATAGTTAAATCTACATATAGGGTGAAGAGCTTGGATGTTATTCTAAATATATAGTAAAAGTAACTAAATATTCTATTTAATAAATCTGACCTATAGATCTAGTGTTCCAATTAAAACTTAGATTAGAATATTATTATTATAGAAGACTTCTTGTTAAGAAAGAAGTTACTTTAGAGATATACCAAACTAGTAATACTTATATTATAAAATATATGAGTCTATTATAAGAAAGCTTACTTCTTCATACTACTATTACTTAACTAGAACTTATTAGTATTATAAATAATAAGAAAGATAATAGTTTTATAAATATTACTCAGAAGTAAGAATTAAATTATTAAACTCTAAATACCAATTTATTAACAGTTGAACTATGTAATATTCCTACTATTTTTACTTCAAATTATCCTTATTATATTATTATAATAAAGCTATTAGGCTATTGTTATAAAACCTATAGTCTTTATTCTTATAATAGAAAGAAAACCTATTTTACTATTCATATTTATATTAATCTAAGTACTTTAATTACTATTATTCCTCTTATTATTATAATACTATTAAACGTTCTTCCTCTAAACTATTCTATTCCTTATGTTATTAAAAAAATAGAACAGAATCCTTTTTAACTTTCTTACTAAAAACCTATATATAATTTCAAGATTAATTAGATAATTACTAATAAGACCTTTTATATTATTAATAAATCTTTTAATACTAAATTCCTTCTAGATATATAAGTTTCTAATATCAAAACTAACACTTCAAATAATATTATAAATTTGAAAGCTCAATAGGTTGTTTATAGTAATTATAAGAAGGATAATTAGTCATCTTAAGAAGTCTATATTACTATACTAACTACTATTACTATATACCTTTCTTACTATCATTATAGTTTACTATTTCTTATATACAATATATATATTTAATACTATCTTTCGTACTATTTTCATATTCTAAAGTATTTAAATCTATATTTAGTAGTATATAAGTCATTCTAATAATATAAATAGACTTTGATTATTCTATAAAACTTTATATAATCTCTACAAAAGCCCTCTTTCGTAATTATAACTTATTATAGCTAAAATAAAGAAAATTAGTTTTATCTTTATTAAGGGGGAAATCTACTTCTTTATTGATAATACTCTTAATATTTATACTTTTATATATATTAATAATAATATGATAGCTACCCCTATACTCAAGATTATAAAGAAAGCTTATAAAATAATTAAAGCTATATTTTTTCTTAGAAATCTTAATATTATTATTTAATTTTTAAAATTTTAGATCTATTATAATACTTTAAAAATCTTCCTATCTTATTATAAGTATCTTAACTCTATTCTGTACTATTTTAATTATTATAGATTTCATATTCATTAGGCCCCTCTACTTATTAATACGACCTTTCTAATTATATAATTCAAAAATAAGTATAATAATTGATCTTACTAGTTCCATATAAAATAAATTAACCACTTTAACTAATTAGCTATTAGTATCTAACTAAATATTACTTATATTATGGGTAAATTGTATTAAATGAATACTAGTTTTTTTTCTTATTTATCAATATAATATTAAATACCTCTTTTAATACTTTATTGATATTACTCATTATAATATTATATCTAGAAGAACAGATCCTATAATATATCTAAGTCTCTATATAATAATAGATACTACTTTTATTAAACATAGACTATTATATATATCTACTAATAACTACATTATCTACTTTATTGAATTACCTATTACTAAGAAATTCAAGAAATAGGTAATTATTACTTTAAATTCACTAAGAGTAGAATTTATTAACCTTATGCCTATTAGTATATCCTTTAAGTAGATTTAATAATATGTCAAATAGCTATTAAATTAATAGATTACTATACTTATAATCTTCTTTACTAGTAGTATTAATATTTTAATTAATATTATAAGCTTTCTAAATGAGATATATATATAGAATCTTATTATTTGATATAAATAGATTGTTTAAGAAGTTACTAATAATGATATAATTATTTTATTTAGTTACTTTTACTCTATACCTAGAATAGTATTTAAGATCTTTACCCTGTATTTAGATTTGATAATAGATTTTACTTAATAATAATATTTATACTTATACTAGCTTATAACTACTCAAAATATGTTAAAGATTACCTATTGTTATAGATAAATATACTTCTAGTTCTGATATTTAAGCCTATAGTAGTAGAAGACTTCATAGTAATAATTTATATAAAGAGAGCTTTATTAAAACTAGGGCTTAATATATGTAGCTGAAAGTAATTATTAAGATTATAGGGTTGAGAATGTTTTTAAACTTCTTAAAGATAGGATAAAATAAAATACTTATAAGAGTTAGGTATTTTGTAATTTATTACTCTTCTATATTTATACTTTTATAGTAGAAGTGAAACCTCTTTAAAGTCTATATAGCTATTTATAAAGAATGTTCTATAGAATAAGTATAGAGATATCTAACTATAAGTTTTATAATTAAGACTATTATTTTATAAGAATAAGTCTTAATAAAATTATCCTTAGTACTATAATTAATAGGTAGCCTATAGACATTTAAAGGAATATTATCTGACTAACCTATCATTTACTATATTAAGCTAAAGATATCAGGGACTAGGTATTAATTAGATAATACTCTAATATTAATATATTATTATAATATTAATTACTAGATACTTTAAAATATTATAATAATATAATTATAGAAGTTTTAAAAGATA
>QAPG01000671.1:0-16220 GCA_004366825.1 Colletotrichum spinosum
TATTATTATTATTATTATTATTATTATTATTATTATTATTATTATTATTATTATTATTATTATTATTATTATTATTATTATTATTATTATTATTATTATTATTATTACTATTATTATTATTATTATAGACATAGCTATTAATTTACACATATTGAAAATAGGTATCAACTTACATTCTAAAGATAAAGGGAGGGTTAGCCTATAGTATTCTATTACTTTCTTTTATCTATGAGACTAGTATTATTAAGATATACTAGTAGTATTATTACTAGCTGGTATAAGTCGACTTATAAGTATTATTATATAGAAACTATTATATAACCTATACTAATAAGTTTGCACACCTAGTTGTTACTCTATCACCTTATACTACTTATATATTTCTAGGCTGGAGCTAGGTCTAAATTAAATACTTTACCACTAAGTCCTTTTTACTAGATTTACCTATAGACATAAATATAAGCTATAGTATATTACTAGGTTTTCTTTATTATAGAGATTTTATATTAAGCGTTATATAAGGCTACTTATTAGGTAGGGGGCTGAATATATAATATACTAAAGTCTTAACTTAGAGGTATTTAAGGTTTAGCTAATGAGAATATGAGGATCATAGATATTAAAATTATAATAAATATTGAAATAGAATACCTACAGTTAGTAGTAATCAATTATCTTGAGATATTTAAATTATATATATTTATAAGAGTTTAAAGGTATAAGGTTATTATAGAAATAATTATTAGTTATTTATTATCTATAAAAAGATTGATATAAGGCGGGTATGCTAATTATTATAGCTATAAGGAATATGGCTTCAAATTAACTAAGGGCTGGCTATAGTAATTCGTAGGAGAGTGGGAAGGCTAAAGTCATATCTTAGGGAGTAATCTATCTACTAATAGTTGTAGTAGAAAGTAACCTATTAGCCCCTCCTATAAGAAACAACTTATTTATATTATAACTATAATTATATAAAGTTAAAATGAGAATTATTTCAAATTGAAAAGCCTAAGACTTCTGTAGATAATTTAATAATACAAAGCCTGGTTAAAACTTTAAATTATATAAAGAAGTAAGATATATAGATATAAAATCTCACTTTATAAGAGATTTTACTAAAGATATAAATATCTTTATATATTATATAAATACTAAAGATAACATAGTTAATATTTTAATGAAACTTTTAAATTCAGTAAAATCTAAATAAATTCTATCTAAACCTTAAGAAAAGACATTTTAAAAGTCTTTCCTTGTTAACTTCATATAAGTTTTAAACTTTAAAACTTCATATACTTCTTCTCTTTATACTTTTAATCAAAATTCATAGGTTGTTATAGAAATAAGTTATATATTAATAAAATATACTTCACAGGGAGATATTAGACTTATTCCAATATATAAGAAACGTTTATGCCTATTGCTTCAATAGAAATAATAAGGCGTTCTACAAAGCTTCTATGTAAATAAATTATATAAGAAATACCTTATAAATATATACTTATTTTACTTTCTTACTCCTTATAATCTTTAAGTAAATAAAGAGAAAGTATAGACGTTTATTCTTTAAGAGATATTAAAAGTAGTTTAAACTATGTACGTTATAATTATAATACTTCATATATTATAACTATAAAAATTCATATATTATAATTATAATGATCTATATACTTCAGTTATATTATAATATGTATTATATTCTAACGTATATATTATACATATAGTAATGTATATATTATATTGAATATATAGATAATAATTATAATGCGTTATACATTATAACTGTAGTAATTGTTATACTAAAGTTATAATTAGAACTATAATAGTATAGCTAGAATTCTAGTAGTATAACTAGAGTTCTAAAATAAACCTTCTATATAAGAAGTTAAATATTTCTATAAATATTAATTAGAAATAGTCAATTATACTATTAATTAAATAAATCTTTCCTTCTCTACTTAATTATTATTATTATTAATATTTTGAATGAGTCCTTATGTTAAGGAAAGTACTTTTATTATATTATGTTTCTCCTGACTTTACAGGTATCTAAAGTAATAACTTAACTGTCGATTTACCTACTTATCTATCTGTTCTAATGTAGACTACTAGGTCTTTTCTACTATATTTATCTATAAAGATATATAAAGACTATAATATATTACTAGGTCACTTTTTCTATTGTAGAAACTTTATGTTAAGTATTATATAGAGCTATGTATTAGGTAGGATGCTAAATATATAAGATATTAAAGCTTTTTATAGGATTTATATTATAGAAAAGAATAAGTATGAAACGACCTTTTAACTATATTTTATCTTATTTAAATGGTTTATTGCTTTCTTTAAGCTAATAAGTATATTTATTATATTCTACTATTATGTAAATACTATACTTTAAAGTAGTCTTAATAATGTTAGTATAGTTTACTTAAATAAAAGTTTTACTTATAGTTATAAGTTAAATAGTAAGTAGAAAAATAAAATAAAGTTTCTTTCTGAATAATCATAAAGATCTAGTTTTGCTTAGATTTAGGAAATATAGATTCTCTATAAAATACATTCAATATCTAGGCCTTTTTATTAAAATAGTGAAGAGTATCTATTATAATCCTAGAAAGGTTAGAACTATATAAAAATAAGAAAAAGTAAGAATATTTATAGTAGCTAGAGCTTTCGCGATTTATAAATTCTTATTATAACTTAATCAATCACATCTGTAATTGAATAGAACCTTTCATATAATTATCATAGAAAGAAGTACTATTTTCTTAAAATATTAAATTTCAATAAATACTTAAACTATTTGAATTAATATTTATCTTAAAACTATTTATACTTTAATAAATTCCAGAATAACACATAGTGATAGAAATAGATTCCTTAGAAATAGTATTAAATAATTATTTCTTTTAAAGAAATAGCAATAATATATTATAACTGCTTACTTATCATTTACCTAGAAATATCTTAATTTAATAGAATTATACTATCTATAACAAAGAACTACTGAAATTTATATTATATTTATAAATATAATTGATAGAATTAAATAATGACATAAACCCACTTACTATTTTTCGCAATTATTAAACTTTAGAATACTTAATAAATTCTGAGTTTAGCTTATAATGATAAACTAAACAAATATAAACTTTATCAGAATCTAACTTTATTCCTAAGTACTACTTAACGTATTCTAGAAAATACTTTAATGCTTTCTCTTTATAAAGCTAGAATAATATAATAAACTTAAAACTTCAAATACAGGTTTTCTAATCCTTCTAAATTGTTTAAAAATATAATAAGGTTTCTTTAATATTCCCAGGTTATAAGATATAAATAGAACGAAACTTAAATAAAGCTATATCAATAAGATTGATTTATTAGTATATTATTAATAGATTACTAGACAAATGTATTATATTCTAAGGTATTACATTATTAATATTATTAAACTAGATGATGATAATAATATTGATATGTAGAATTTACTTAAATGCTATCTATTAAATAGTAAAAACATTCTTATTAGAGATTTAAGTTTATATATAAATAGCTACTTATATAGTAAAAGAGAATAATACTTTAGCATATTAATGCTAAATTTAAATTACTAAATATAAGTTACTAATGAATATAATTCTGTAAATAGTTAATAATTCCTTAATCCTAAACTACTTTAATATTAATTGAATATCTATAGTACTTTTATAGAACTAGTACTAAGATAGTATATTAAAGGATACTAAATATTGTATCTAAATATATAATATCTATTAATATTCACATAAGAGTTAATAATACTATTAAAACTTCTTATAATTCCTATTAAGTCTTAACAGAATTTAATTATAGATTTCTATTAATTCTATAATAGATTTATTATTTATTATAGAAGAAGGTTTAAGAATTTTAATAGTGTTTATAAATTAGCTATTTGAGTATATCCAGTTGAAATCTATAATATTCATAGCTATTAAGAGTTATGTAGGGAAGTTCTAAGATACCTGGTAGTAATACTATAGTGTCTTATAATAATTATGAAATTATAATTTAAATTAAACTGATATCTTTAAACAATATTAACTACTTTATAGGGATTTAGTAATTGTCACTAATGCTATTCTACTTTTAGATAATTGATAAGATAGAGAAAGTAATACTTCAAATTGAAATATTCTTATGAATATATATCATTGTCTTATAATTAGAGTAATTAGTTTCTACTACTATACACTAACCAATATTAAATAATAAAGATTTATTAATTATTAGATTGAGTCTAAATATGTTTTTAAACAAATGGAATATTTTACTTATTCTATACTTTTGAGTAGTAGAACTAACTATGTATTCTAATTTAAGATTAGTTTTAAAACTTATTTTAATCCGAAGATAGTATTACTATAATTTAAATAGTAATGCTATTTGGTTCCTTTTGCTCTATATTTAGACGAATATCTAAACTCTTCACCCTATATCTAGATTTAACTATAAGCTTTACTTAATAATAATACTCATATTAATACTAGCTTATAACTTATTAAAATGGTAATAATAATACCTATTATTATAGATAATTATACTCCTAATTCTAGTATTTAATCCTATAATAATAGAAGATTCTATAATAATAATTAGAGAAAGCTCTATTTATACTAAAGTTTAATATATATAACTAAGAGTAACTATTAAAATTATAAAGTTAAGAACGTTTATAAGCCTCCTAAAGATAGAATAAAAGAGAATATTAAGAATTAGGTATTTCATAATTGATTATTCTTCTATAACTATATTTTATAACAGAATTAAAATCTCTTTGAAATTTATATAGCTATTTATAAAAAGAGTTCTATAGAATACATATAGAGATATCTGATTGTAATGGTTCTAACTAAAGCTATTATTCTATTAGAATAAGTATTAATAGAATTACTATAAATATTATCATTCATACATAATCTATAGATATTTAAAAAGTCTTATTTAATTGATTTATAACTTATTATATTAAACTGATAATATTAGGAACTAAGTATTAATTAGATAATACTTGAATATTAATATGTTATTATAGGAGGGGCTCATAGCTTGCTTTCTATTACGACTATTAGTAGATATATTGCCTCCTGAAGTATAACTTTAGCCTTCCTACCCCCCTACTACCTATTATAACTAGCCCCTAGCTAATCTAAAACTAAACCCCTTATAGCTATAGCTAGTATATCTACCTTATATTAACCTTTTTGATAATAAATAACTAATAGTTCTTTTTATAATAACCTTACGCCCTTATGCCTTTATAGCTATATATAATTCAAATATCTCGAGATATTTAATTACTACTAACTATAAGTATTCTATTCAAATAGTTATTATAACTTGAATATTTATAACTTTAATATCTCTATTATCTACACATTACTTATTCTTAAGATAAGACTTTTTGCTACTAATATAAAAGTTTTCTAGTATTAATATAAACTAACTTATAATTTTTATATAAGTATAGTAAGACTTAGTTTATTCTTATTAGTAAATAATCTTAATATATTAAGTATAACTAATATATAAATATAGATATTTCTAGTATAGCTAGATAGCTTTTAGAATTCCTATAATTATATTATTCTAATATCCTAAAGTATCTAGTAATTAGAATTATAGCAAGAAATCAATATTTAAGTATTATCTAATTAATATGTAATTTCTAATATTACTAATTTAATATAGTGGTTTATAAAATAGCTAGATAATTCTCTTTTAAATATCCATAGGCTACTTACTAATTATAATATTTAGAATAGACTTGTTGAAATTTAGTTTAATATATTAATAGTTTTAATTATAATAGTTATAGCTAGATATTTCTATATTTGATTTGTAATATTTCTTTTATAAGTAGCTATATAGATTTTAAAGAGACTTTAGTTTTATTATGAAGATATAGTATATTATTACTCTAGTTATTAGGCTGTATTGAGGATAGGATATAGAAGAGTGATAGATTATAGAATACCTAGCTTTTAGTTTTCTATATTGTTCTATTTGTAAGAGGTTTATAAAAGTTTTTAATCTTATAACTTTAGTAGTTATTTTGAGTTGTATATGTTAAGTCTTAGTTTTAATAAAACTTTCTTTATATAAATTATTATTATAGGGTTTTCTACTACTATAGGGTTGAATATTAGAACTGGGGGTATAATTATCTATGATAATAGGTAATTGTATTACTATTTTAACTAGTTATAAGTAAGTATGAGTATAAAGAATATTATTGGGTAAAACTTATAGTTAGACTTATATATAGAGTATAGAGTTTAGATATCATTTAGAGTAAAAGTAACTAAACATATTATTATAACACTAATTATTAAATATGTTAGAATATTATCATAGTATAATTGTAGAAGTTTTAGAAGCTATCTAAGTATATTAAAAGTATTTATATCAATCTAAATATTACTTATATATTAATTATATTAATTAATATATTAAGATTCCTTATTAATAAGAGTAAGTTAAGTTTCATTATACTTATATAGAGATTATAAGTTGATTTCTATTAATAGTAAAGAACCTTTCTATTAGTAATATAAAGTTTTATGTTAAAGGTGAATAAGGCTTAGTTCATAATAAAGATGTAAAAGTTGTAGAGATTGAGGTTGTGATAAATATTAATTAGTAGTAATTAAATATCTCGAGATATTTGAATTATATATAGCTATAAGAGTGTGAAGATATAAGAGTATAAGGATATAGGGTTATCCTAGAAAGAGTTACTAGTTATTTACTATTAAAGAAGTTGATATAAAGTAAGTATACTAGTTACTATAGCTATAAGCGGTTTAGCTTTAGATTAATTAGAAGCTGGTTATAGTAATTAGTAGAGGGGTAGGAAGTCTAAAGTTATACTATAAGAAGTAATATATCTATTAATAGGTATAGTAGAAAGCGAACTATTAGCCTCTTTCGTAATAATATATATATAATAATATAATAAAATAAGTATAAATAGAATATAATATAACTAAGAAGTTCAAAATTAGAAATACAATATAGCTATTACTATACTATATGAAGATAAATTAGCTAACTAAAAAGCTTAATTAGATAACCTTTGAATATTAAATTATCAATATATGAAGCCTATTAAGTATTATATTAGATATCCTTATAAATATCTATTTGATATTCCATATTGACTTTATTGAATAAGTAGAAAATAGTTTATTACTACTTTAGTGACATATAGATATATACTTTAATCTCATTCTAGCTTTTACTAAGGAAAATAGTAAAACCTAGGAAAAATACAAAGTTAAAGCATTACTGATAGTAGGATTACTTTAGAAAAGGTATAATTATAGTATATTAGTTCAATAGAAAGATTTAATACTTTAACATAAGAACTCTAAGACATTTTTATCAATACTAAAACTATATTATAGTTAAATTATAGTATAAAGATATTACAAAGAATCATAAGCTAATATTCATAAAATAATGATACAAATCTATATAAATTATAAACTAAGTAATATAATAGTTTTTGTGAGATATATATTATGAATTATAAACCTTATCCTTTAGGTTTAAAAGAAATAAATCAAATAGAGAAATTAGTATTATCTTATTGCTCTATATATTTCCTAATATTCCTCTTCTCTCTTATTATTATTCTATTCTTTCTTTCGTATTAGCAATAGTAATAAGGAATAGCCATTTATAAGTAAAGTATTATGAGTATTAATAAGAAATAGTAATTATATAGTACTAGTAAATAGGCAAGCTAGTATTAATAAAGCTAAAGATATAGCTATGATATTAGTAGAATATAGTATAGCTACTAGAATATATTATAGTACTTTATTATAAAAGAATTACTATGATATAAATGGGAAACAGGAAAAGGAAAAACTTATTGTTGTTTATATAATACTATTAAGGCTAGTAAAGATCTATTGAAGAATAAAACGTAAGAGTAAGGATGAAAGTATTTTTAATATAGGAAAGAAGAATAAGAAATATAGTGGTAATATAAGTTAAAACGATTTGTTAAAAGCGATAAAAATACTTTTTATAATACTAAGCTATAGTAGAGAATTCTAGTAAGGAATATGAGTATAGTAGACTTTAGTAGTATTTTTCTTATTATTAGTAAGGACTATAGAGATAATAATATATCTACTAATTATAATTAAATAATTGATTTAAAGATTAGTAAAACTTAACTTACAACTAGTCGTAAAGAAATAGAAGTTTTACTTATACTTACCTTTTAATCTTCAATATTTATAATAGGGTTAACTATAATTTAATATATAGATTTAGAGGAAACTATTTCTATCACATTTAGAGTAATAATTAAAATAAGTAGAAACAATCATATTAAAGAATTAATCTTCCTTATTATTAGAATTACTTTGCATAATATAGTTATTATAAGTATACACAGTACGTTTAAATGAAGTATAATAATAGGAAAGGCTATTATTAAGGCGTCTAGAAACTAGTAGTAGTACAAATAAATAGAATAATAAGATAAATAAAACAAAATGGAGGAGTAGTAAGATAGTAATATTCTAATAAGTATAAAATAGAAAATTATATAATTCTAGCGAAAGGAGAATAAAGTTATATTAAAAAAGAGAAAACGGTTTTTTATAAATTAATAAAAAGAAAGATATAATCCAGAATTATTTAAAGTAAATATAATATAAGCTTCCTATAGTAAACAAATAATATAATATACAGTCTGAATATAAGTTATTAAAAAGTATAATCTATTCAAACTAGAGTGAAGTATTTAAATATATATAAATAGAACGGTTAAGCTTTATATAAGCTGGTATAACTATATAGTAGTTTTAATATTATACTTATTGTTATATACCCCTTTAGTAGTAGAGCTACTAGAAATACCTTCAAATCCTAAGTAATATATTATTATAAATAAAATGGAATAAATAGTATTTAAAGTAATCCTCTAAATACTTAATAAAAGAAACTATTTATTATAATAAACCTATTGTAATCTACTATATATTTAACTATCTTTATAAATATTAGTAAGAATACTTAACTAATTCTTTCTAAAATTAATAATTACTTCTTTTTTCAATATATTAAAATAATCCCCTTGTTGACTTTTATTACTATTCTCTTTCTCCTTATTTATACTAATATTTTTAATAGTTACTTTCTTATACTTATAAGTAATATACTTATTAATATAAATTCTATACATTAAATTTCAAATACAATAACATATATTGATTAATACTAATATCTTAACTGTAAGATAAACCTATTAAAATTAAAAAAGAAACTATTAAAACTAAAGCTTTATATGATATTATAATAAATCCATTAATATATTTCTATCTAACCCTTTTATTAAATAAACTTATTCTAATTTTTACCTAACTTATTAATAAACTTCAAAAGATACTTCTTAACCCTAACTTAGAAAGTAGTAAAAAATCAGACTTTAAAATTACATTAACTATCTTTTATCCTTATTTAAATATTAATAATTGAAACTCTTAAATTTAAAATACCTTCTTTTACTCCTTTCAAAAAGCGTATTTTATTTAATACTTTTTAACTCTTTTTATATCTTATAACTTTATTAATAATTACTATTCTCCTCTTACTCTCCTTACTATTAATACTCTTATTAACCTTAGTATTTTTATTAACAATTAGTCTATTATTAAAATTTAAGTATGAGTTACTAATATTAATAGTTTTTCTCTATCCTCTTCTAATTTAAATAATAAGTATTAATATAAAACTAAATTATTATATTTGAAAGCTTTTATTTATTTCTATTTTACTAAATTCCCTAATCTTTAAGAATACTTACTATTATCTCTACTACTTAAAGTTTTTAATATATTAAAATTAAGTAATTTCACTAAGAAATTAGTTACTATTTTAAACGAATTTACTACCCCTACTAATTTAAGATATCCCTATAGTCATTTTAGAAGTACTCCTACTTTTAAACTACCTTCTAAAAATAAAGAAACAACTTAACTAGTAATCCTTTAACTAAAAATCAAAAGAGAAAACTTAAATATATTTTAAATAAAAAAGAAGATAATAAGGATAACATTAATAAACTACTTAAACCTTCTAAGAAATATATTAAGATAGCTCTAAAATCTATAAAGAAGTCCGCTTAAATGAGAAATCAAAAGGTTTCATCTAAAATAAATAACCTTAAAGATAAATTCAAAGATACTAAATATTAATTAGTTAAATTAAATAAAAAGTCTAATATTTCTAAGAAAACTCCTATAAACTCTATTCTATCTAAAAAAGCATTTTAGATAAAACTACTAAGAAATATAAGAATTATCTTCTTTAGATGAAAATAATTAGTAATAGTTAGCTTATTTAAATTATTTTTTATATTATTTACTATTTAAATTCTACTTTCTCTTATAAAAACTATTTTTATACTATTGATATTAAAAGTAAAAATTTACTTTCTATTTATTATTATTAATATAAATCTAAATCTGGAAAATACGATATTCTAATCTCTCATAAAACCTATAAAGTATTTAAGAAGTATCTTAATACTATTTAAACTTTCAATAATAAAACGACAAGTAATTCAACTTAAAATTGAAATCTTAATTCTAAATCTAATTCTTTATAATTGAAATATAAGAAGGTTAGTAGTATAAAGAAGTTACTCTAAATTATATTTTATTCTTAATAATACAAAGAATTTAAATTAACTCTCTTTAGAAATAGAAATATTTCTAACTCTATTACTAGAATTCCAATTATTAGATAACTTATCATTACTTAACTATCTTAAGTTTTACTACTTATCTAACTACTTACTATTAATTATAACCCTAAACCTTTAGTAATCTTAACTAGGTTTCTTATTATTTAAATTTCTATATTCTAGCTAATTATTAGAAAATCTAGAAATTAGAATTGTAGACTTCAAATAGTTCCTAATATTTTGAGAAATTAGAATCTTAATTCTAATATTTCAATAATTAGTTCTAATAAGTTTCCCCTATCTTTTAACTAAGTTTTAATATTAACTCCTTCTTTTAGAAGATATAATTAATTTTCTATACCTTCTTAAGTTAGGTTTTATATACTAATTACTACCTTTTACCTACTTATTAAGAATTCTAAGTTTAAATAATCTGTTTTAAATAAAATATAAGCTTAGATAGAAGGCTTTATTCCTTTTAAATACTTTAAAATATTCGACTATTTTCTAACTTTCTATATAAATATAATTGAAGTTCTTTATTAAATAGTTAAATACTAGGAATCTAAATTCCTTATATATATTAATTAAATAGTTAGGAACAACTCTAAAAAACCTATTAGTCTATTTTAACTAGTCTTAAGAATATTACTTATAGATTTATTAAGTTAAACAATATTCTAAGGTTTTTAGATTTTACTTAAGTTAAACTTTTTATGAATCTATCTCCTAATACTATATCTATAAATATATAGATTACTTGAAAGTTCTTTTCTAAATATCCTTAGTATAACTATATTTATTAAATATCTATATATTAAAACTTAGTTAATAGATACTTACTATTTAAAATAATTAATTTAATAGTTTAATAGGTATTATAATAAATTCTCTAAATATCTTTAAACTTAAATTTAATATTTTAAAATAATCTTTCTAATATTATAATCTCTATTAAAATATATTTAGAACTAAGAAGTTCTATTTCAATTATTAATATTATAATAGTATTTTATTAAGTAGCTTTCTATTATATTAATCTTCTAAATACAAAAATAATATAATTATATTTAATCTTTAAGTCTCTTTATAATTTATAAAAGAAATATCTCTAGTAATTAGAAATATTGAAAATACCTTATTAATACTTCTTAAACTTCTAAATTATAATACTAAGAATCTTATCTTATAGAAATATTAAGTTATATAGTTAACTATATTTTAATATACCTAAGAAAGATTTATAAAGTATCTTAAAAGTTCAATATATATAAATAAGATATCTAGTTATATTATAATTAAGATATTAAGAATTAAATTAATCTTTATTGAAAAAGTATAAATCTCTTTTTTAATATAATTTAATTAGAATTTATAATACAAAATACTACCAGAAGGAGTATTATTAGAACTAAGTTATATTTAACTTTAAAATATTCTACAATTTTAAAAATATGTATTTTAAATTAAATAAAGCTTTTAATACTTATAATCTCTTATAATTCAAACTCCTAAGAAATACTTAATAGGATTTTATTCTTTTAGTTTATAAGTATACTTTATACTTTTAATAATTCTAGGAATATCCTTTTTAATTATTATATAATATCAGAAAAGAATATTATCTATATAGAATAAAATATAAATATTTAAACTCTTATTTTTAAATAGATAAAACTCTTCTAAGTATAACTAGAAATCTAATAGTTTTAATATAATATTGAAGGTTGTATATTAAAGAAGGAATATATCTTAAAACTTATTAAAAGCTTATTTAAATTCTATATAGTATTTTATTATTTTAAATCTATCTATTAATTTAACTATTATTAGAAGTCTATTAAGATTCTTTATAATATTTAGGCATATATTAATAATATTAAATTATAAGACTTTGAAGTTAAATTATACTGTAATTATTATAACTACTTAGAAAATTCAAATAGTTAATATTACTATATATATAATTTATAATAGATTTACTAGTTATATATTTCTGTATATATAAATCCCTACTTTATATTATTCTAAAAAAACTATCTATATCTACTCTATAAATAAGAACTTATTTAAAACGAAGAAACTTAATCTTAATATCCTAATAATCTATTTCTTACTAAATATTCTTCTCTTTTAACTTTATAATATTAGTTCCTGCTATTTTAATAAAAAACCTTTATAGTAATTCTAGAAAGTTAGTAATATCTTTCTAAATCCTTAGTAATATAATTAGTTAATTAAAATATATTTAACTTTTAATAGAAAGATCTTTCCTTTTAATATTATATTTTGAATAAGAGGGAATATAATTAAAAAGTTAAAACTATTTTTATCTAACTCCTACTACTAATTAGATAAATAAATACTAGTAAAACTATCCTATTTATATTTGAAAAATATAAAATACTTCTATTATATTCTTTTAAAAATATTATATAATTATTAAAACTAATCTTTAGTTCGAATTAGTATTATTATTTATTCTTATCCAGTTAGTTAGATTTTTAATTAGTAATATCTAATTTAATTAGTTAAAGTCTCGAGTTATATTTTAGTCTTTCTTAAGTTAATTAAATAGGAGTTTTAAAATAATTAGTTTTTTATTTAGTTAAAATAAATATCCCCTTTTAACTAATGAGATCTTTTATTTTGAATATACTATCTAGTTCTCTAATTATTAGTATACATCTTAAATTCTAATTTTTATTTAAAATTACTTTTTCTAGTAAAAATTAATTAGAAACTTCAATTAATCCTCTTAATTTAAATATTAATTTAGATATAATTAAATCTTTCTTATTAATCTTTTAAGCTAATTCTAGGTTTAGTTTATCATTTTAAACTACTTCTAATACTAATAAGATACTTAGTAAAAAGAAAAGCTTTCTATTAAATATTCTTATTATTTTAAAATCTCTAACTATTTTAAAAATAGGATAAATATACTCTTTAGTAATTAACTCAATTAGTAGTTTTATAACTTCTTTTATAAATCCCTTTATAAATCTTATCTTAAGTAAAATCTTATCTTATTAAATTTAATATTTTAAATAATAAAAACTTTTCAAAACATAAGGATTTAGATTTTATAGAAATTATAAATATTTAGAATATAACTTACTAAATATCTAATATCTCCCTTTAGTTTAACTCTAAATAACCTTTTTAAAACATTCTATTTATAGTATTTCTTGAATAAATATGCTTAATATCTATAGGTATAAATCTATCCTTAGTAAAGATGTAAATCTTAATAAAAGCTTAAAATATATTCTAGTACTTACTAATAATCATACTATTTATACTAAATCTTTTTAATTCTATATAGTAATCTCTAATTACTTTAAGTATTTAGAGATATATTATATGATATAGCTACTATTTCAATTAACTCTACTTATAGTTTAAATAGTAGTCTAATAACTTCTTATATCTTTATTCTTTAAGTAATTAGTTTCTTTCTAATATACTTACTTATTCTAATTAACTTTTTAATATAAGAAGGAAATAGATTAAAATTAATTTCTTATTTTCTTACTTATTTTTAGTAATTTGCTTTTCTATTAATTATTATAATTACTCTTTTAATATCTTATTGAAGTTTATCAATTAAGAAGCTTTTTTACTTCTTAACTTATCTTTTCAATATTATTATTACTTAACAAACTAAATTATAAGTTTTATTAAATAGTATAAATATAAAGAATAAGCCTGAAAATTCACTTTTAATAATAAATACTTGGGAGTTATTTATATAAACCTTAGGAAATTTAAATAGATCTCAAGTAACATAGTATAATAAGTAAATTAATTATAATTCTAAAATATATCTAAAGATTACTTATTAAGAATAAGCTTTTATATAATAAAAATAGTTTAGTTATTTTAGTTTTATACGTTTTACCCCCTAAATATTAAAGATTAAAAGTTTAACAGTATTCTTTCTGAAGTATCTTACTTAAAAGTACTAAATATAAGTATTATTAGACTTTATATTTAGAAGAACTCTTTTAAAGCGAAGTTAAGAAAATAGTATACTTAGATATTCCGAAATAATACCTAGACTATTTAAATAAACTATAATATAGTTTAAAACTGATTTCGATTTAAAAAGTATAAAAGTATACTTTTTAAATAACTATCTTATAATAATAAACTAATTAATTAAGCTAAATCTAAAAGTATAACTAAGGCTTATATATTAAATTTTAGTCTTATTAGGAAATAGAACTTCTAAAATAATATTAATATAAAAATATATAATATAAATAATATTATCTAATATTAAGTCTAGTGTATTCTTCTTTTTTAAATTATTAAACATATTACTAATTACCTATTTACCTTATCTAATTATATAGACATTAGCTAAACCATATTAAATAGTATCTATTCCTTTACTTAATTTAAGAAGTCACTCCTTAAAACAGTTTTTTAAATTAGTAACATAAATTACTTTATAACTATTAAATATTATAGTTATTAAAAGTAAGTAGAATCTTTAAATAATTAAAAAGATCTTAAAAAGAATAATAGCTAATTCTTTCAGAAGAAAAAGGTTAATACTTATATATCAAGTTAGAAAAGTAGTAATTACTACTATTAGATTTACTACTTAAAATGTTATTTTAACTTTTAAAATATCTAAAAATACCTCTTTAACTTTATTAATATATCTTTTAGAGTTTAACTATCCTTTTTTAACCTACTTCTAGTAAAAGATATATAGTTCTAAATTATTTATTTTATTTAAGATACTATTTTAAATAGTAACTATTATTTAAATATTAGAAAGTTTGATATATAAGCGTATTATAGTATACTTAATGTACTTATAATTCTCTTGAGGATATAAATAGCTTCTGAAATTATATTAGTACTATAATTTAAATTAAAATATACTATTTAACCTTCTTATAAGAATAATTAATATAGATAGTATTTTACTATAGCTGTTTATTAAGATTTTATTAGTATAAGATAGAGTAGAAAAGACTTCTCTATATTTAACTAAACTATTGATTTCTTAATTTAGAACTTCTCTCTTAATAATATTCCAATACTAAATTATCACCTAATTAGTTAAAATATATTAACTAAATACTTAAAGCTATTTTTTGATTATAAGTATCCCCTAGATTCTAAAGATCTAAAAAATAATAATTTAAAAAAAGATAATATACTACTTATTATATTATATTAAACTAGAAATATTTAAATTAGCCTTTTTAAGAATTCTCTTATATTCTATTCTAACGTATTACTATATAGCTAAATCGTTTTAGATATATTAATATTTCAGAGCTCCTAAAAAAGCTTAAAAAGAAATATTATTATTATTAAAGAGTTCTATTTAAATAAGTATTAGAAAACTATTATTAATAGTAGTATTAATTTATATCTAGATTATATTATAATATTTCTTTATCTCTTTATAATTAGATTTTCAAACCATTTAAAA
>QAPG01000672.1:0-16059 GCA_004366825.1 Colletotrichum spinosum
ACTATATATAATCTTACTATATAAGTGTAAACTAGTATTCTAGTTATTTGTTATTATTATTATTATATTATATAGTACGTAGCACTATATAAAGCTTTAGATCTATAGTATAGTAATTGCTTATTAATTACTATACGTATAGCTATAGCTAGTACTAGGTACCTAATACTTATTACTAGTAGGGTGTAGAGGGCATGCTGCTATATATATAGTAATGTATGTAGTTACTATATACCTTATAGTATAGTGTAACCGATAATATAATATATCTCTAAATATTTAGAATAACTAGAAATTACTATATAAAGTTAAAGAAGTTTAATATAAATAGTATTTTTATTAATAAGTACTAGAATATACTCTAAGCTCTTATTAGACTTACGATAATTTTAGAAAGAGCTAACTGATTATTCTTACTAAAAGTAAGATGAAAGATAGTTAAATACATAATAGATATAATAGGTTTATTATAACGAATTATTTCTTTTATTTAAGTATTCTCAAAGCTATTTTAGGAAGATTTACCTATTTTTATTTATAATAGTATCCTATTTAGGATAGTTTATAGAGTATAAGGTTATTTCTAATAGCTCTACTACTAAAGGGGTAGATAGAAATAAGTATAATATAAAGCTTGCTAGGTAGCTATACTGAATTATATAAGGCTTAACTGCTTTATTTATATATATTTAAATACTTGATTCTAGTTTAAATAGATTATACTTTTTAATAACCTATATGTAGACTATATACCATGTTATTTATTCATTATAGATTTATATAGACTTAGAACTCTTATAATATCTAATAGATTTAATAGATCTATCCTATCTATTAATAAAGTAACTAAGTTTACTAAGGGATCTTTTCTAAAACCTAAGGTAACTAAAGAGAGTTAAAATATCATTCTTAAATTTGAAGAGTTAGTAAATAATAATAATAATAATTATTATAACAATAATAAGAGAAGAATAAAAGAGTTTAATATTGATAGAACGAATAAGTTTATTAGTAAAAGCAAAGAATATTTAGTTATATTCTAATATTATTTATGATATTAAATCTCTTTATATGTATAACCCTAATAGTTCAATAGGAAGAATAGTAACAACTCTAATATATAGAATTAGAATTCTAATTTATTACTCAAATATATTTTGGTATTTATAGAGAGATATTTTAATAGCTTCTATATATCTATATACATAAATATATATATATTAGAACTCTTTATAAATCTATCGATTTCAAAACTCCTAATAAATTAAAAAATAAACTAAAGTTTAATATTAATGATATGAAGTATAGAGTAATTTCTATTATTACAAACATAAAGATTTCAATATCCGAGAATTAGATATAAGAACTTACAGAAAAGCTATTATAGCTTATAGAAATAACAGATATTAAATTTGAAATTCTAGTAAAAGGAAAGCTATATAGTCTAGAGATATACAAATCCTAGAAAATACTTTTTATATTTTAAAAAAAAGAATTATTTGTACCTATTAGATTGAAGAAGAATTCTCATAATTATAAGTTTAATTAATTAAAGGATAACCCTATTTTAAATCCAAAGAATTCTATTTCTAATATAGCTCAAAAGAATAATAATGATAAAATCTCTTTAATGAATCCTGCTATTAAGGTTTAAGAGTTAACTAGAATATTTCTAGAAGAACGTTTAAATATTAAAATAATTAAAAATAATAGAATATTAGAAGTAAATATAGAAAAGAAGAATAATATTTAGAAAAGGTGTAATTTGTATATTAATATACCTATTATATTAGAGAAAGGTAAAAGGTATTATAAGGACTATAAAGATAAAACCCTCTTTACTATTTTTAACTAATCAAATTTAAATAGTTATATAAGATTTGATAAAAGCAATAATAAAGGTACTTAAACTTCTTATTTTCATTAGTAAATAAAATAAAAGAATCTACTTCTTTTATTGAAGTATTGAAATCTTCTAAATATAGATTTTGAACTCTAATTATAATAAAGAAAATAGAATAAATAGAATCAATAAATAATTTGAAAATAATACTTCTATCTACTATTAATATCAAACATATTGAGAATTCAAATAACAGATAGATATATATTCAAATATAAGTAGTTTAACTAAAGAGACTATATATGAATCTAAATAAATAGCTTAAAACTATAACTAAGACTCAAATACTAGTTACTCAGAAATCTTTAATACTGTTTGTAAGCCTAAAAGCAAGAAGTATATAATAATCCTTTCTCTTTATATAAAACAGACTTTAATATAATATGATATTACTATCATATCTATTTATACTAATATTAATGAATCTATATAAATTTATTTACAAACTGGACTTGATTTTAATATGGAGAAGCATTCTTTAGAATTTAATCTGAATATAAATATAAATACTTATAAGAATAATAAAGATCATACTTTTGTTTAGTTATTAAATAGAGTATTATATAGTCTAAAATAGAATTCTCACCTTTAACATAATTATCCAAAGGATATTCTTTATTTTATAGGACTCATTATTTCACCTTCTAAAAAAGTAGTTTTACTTTCAATAAAAAGCCCTATATAACTATTTTAATTTATTATATAGATCATATATAGCTAATAGCTAATAATTAAAAAACAACTAATTATATATATAATTCTCTAAGATAGAAAATAAAACTTCAGAACTTCAGAGAACTTTCGGTTTTTCTCTATTATAATTTATCTATAAATTAAAAAGAGAAAATACGTATGATTAATAAGATTATATATATTAGGAAAACTGTTAAAAGTTTAAAAAAGAAATTCTTTATAAGATTAAAACTTCTATCAATAATAAGTTTCAATTATTTAAAAGTAAGAATCAAAGCTTTGGAATCTAATATTTTAAACTTGCAATAAGGAATAGGAATCTATTATATTTAGTTCTAAAAATAAACTTTAATATTACATTTACAGTAATAATCTATTCTCAATTTACTCATAGTGGAAATTACAATTATCTTTATCTCTTAATTATATATAGGGTTACTTAAATAATTAAACAAAATATACATTTACTCATAACTATAGGAATATATCGTTCATTAATAATAGTACAGAATATATTAATTCAATCTAAACAAAGGATGTAAATAATAGAAAATCTATTCCTTTTTATATTTTCTATTGAAAAATAGATTGTACTATGATAGATTATTCTATTATACAATAAAGAAACAGTAGTTTTATTTACTTATAAAGCTAGAATATAGTTTTATTAGATATTTATAAAGAAGTAACTTATTCATACTAAAATTATAATTATATATATTTTAAGCTAGAATTATCTAAAGTCGAAAAACCTAAACTCTCTATAAATAATTTAAGAGTAAAAAGGTTAGCTACATATTTTGAAATTTATGAGAAAGTAAAATATATGAAATTAAGATATTACTTAGGAAAGGCTAATAGCTCGCTTTCTATTATAACTATTAGTAGATTTATTACTTCTTAAGGTATAACTTTAGCCTTACTACCCCCCCTACTAGTGATTATAACTAGCTTGTAGTTATTCTAAAGCTAAACGTCTTATAACTATAACTAGTATACCTACTTTATATTAATCTTTTTAGAGATAATAAATTATTGATATCGTTTTATATGATAATCTTATACGTTTATACCCTTATACCCTTATACTTTTATATTTTGATAACTATATATAATTTAAACATCTTAAGATAATTGATTACTACTAACTATTAGCATTCTATTTTAAATATTCATTATAACTTTAATACTTATAACTATAATATCCCCTAGATAAGGTTCTATCTATTCCTAAGATAGAGCTTCATACTATAAATATAAAGCTTCTTTACTATTAATATAAGTTAACTTAAAGTCTCTATATAAGTATAACAAGACTTGATTTATTCTTATTAATAAATAATCTTGACATATTAAATATACTTAATATATGAATAATGCTTATATAAATATAGATACTTCTCATATAGTTAGATAGCCTTTAAAACTCTTATAACTATATTGTTATAATGCTTTAAGGTATTGAGTCACTAATACTATGATAGGCTATTAATATTAAAGTATTATCTGATTAATACTTAATTTTTAATATTAGTAATTCAGTATAGTAATTTATGGAATAACTAGACAATTGTATCTTAAATATCTATAAGTTACTTATTAACTATAGTACTTGGAATAGTTTTATTAAAACTTAGTATGATATATTCATAATTCTAATTATAATAATTATAATTAGATATTTCCATATTTACTTCATAGTTAGTTTTTATAAGTAATTATATAGATTTTCAAGAGACTTTAGTTCTATTATAAAAGTTATAGAAGAGTAATAGATTATAGAATATCTAGTCTTTATGAATATTCTATTTTATTCTATCTTTAAGAGATTCATGAAAGTTCTCGATCCTATAATTCTGATAGTTATTCTTAGCTATATATATTAAGCTTTAGTTTTAATAAAGCTTTTTCTTATTATTACTATAAGGTTTTTTATTACTATAAGTTTGAATATTAGAACTAAGGGTATAATTATCTATAATAAAAGGTAATCTACTACTATTCTAACTAGTTATAAGTTAGTATTAGTATAAATACTATTACTAGGTAGGATATATAGTTAAATCTATATATAAGGTGAAGAGTTTAGATATTGTTCTAAGTATAGAGTAAAAGTAATTAAATAAGATATTACTTTATAAGAGAGTTTATTAGAAATAAAAATATACTTAAACCTTTCGCTTCGTATAGAGAATATTTAGCATCTAGCTAGAACTTATACCCCTACTTATTTTATACTAACTACTATAATTATAGTTATTTTAAACCTTCGAATTATAATAATATTATACTCATAATATATAACATAATATCTCTAACCTTAAGTTATTTTACTTACTGATACTATTTTAAGCCTTTCCAACCATTAGCTTATAATTATAATAGACTTTGATATATATATCGTTTTAGAAAGATAAAGTAATATCTAATAAGTTATCTTTAATAAATATTTAAAGTTTTTAGGATTATCATTAAATACCCTACTTCCAAGTATTAGATTCTTCTCTATTCTTTTAATCTCATACTTCTTTACTATACTGATAGTTTTATCTATTAGTAATACTCTGAGATTAAATTTAATTATAGTGATTTTAAAAAGACTAGAGAAAGTAGTAAAGTTGCTTTTATATAATACTAACTTATTTAAACTTTTATAAAAGTAGCTATAATCTTGATAGTTTTTAAGAGCTTTAAGAAAATTGATATTTGTATTAAGATCCTAGGGGTTAGGTATATTAATAGTAGCTAGAAGCAGTCTACAGGTAGTTCTTATTATTATTCTTCTTCTTAATAGTAGTAGTAGTATTATTATTATGAAATGAAGAGAGGGCTAGTCTGTAGTAGTTTATTATTCTTTTTTATCTATAGGACTAGTATCATTAAGATGTACTAGTAGTAGTATCAGTAGCCAGCTAGTATAAGTGAATATTATAAGTATTATTATAGTAAGTTTAATACTTTAGACTATTACTATAGGGACTATTACATAGCTTATACTAACTTCTAAGTTGAAGTTAGGTTTAAACTAAATGCTATACTACTAGGTCTTTTTTCACTATATTTATGTATGAAGATATATATAAGCTATAGTATAGTATTAAGGTTGTTTTCTATTATAGAAGTCTTATACTAAATATTACATAAGGCTACCTATTGAATAGAAGGCTGAATATATAATATACCATGAATATATTTTTATATATTATATAAATAAAGATGATAATGCAGTTAATATTTTAACTAAGCTATTAAGCTTAAAAAAGTCTAAATGAATTTTATTTATTTTCCAACAAGAGATATCTCAAAAATCTTCCCTTTCTACTTTTAATAGGTTTTCAACTTTACAATCTTATGTGATTCTTCTCTTTTTACTTTTTATCAGGTTTTATAAGCTTTTATATAAATAAGCTCTATTTTAATAAAATATACTTTATAAGAAGATATTAGATTTATTCTAGTAAGAACTTCCTATTTCTATTATTCTAATAGAAGTCATCAAGAATTCTAGAATTCTTCTGTATAAATAAACTATATAAAGATCGCTTTATAAATATGTACTTATTTTATTCTCTTACTCTTAGTAATTCTTAAGTAAAGAAAATAGAAATATAGAAACTTATTCTTTTAGTAAATATTAAATGTAGTTTAAAATATGTATATTATAATTATAATGTATTATATACTATACCTATAATATCTAATATACTGTAACTATTCTTTGGTATATACTATATCTCAGCTTATATATTATAATTATAATATATTATATATTATATTAAGATATATATATATTTTAATTATATCGTCCTATATAATCTTCCTATAGTAATTTATATTTTATAACTATAGTTAAAAGTCTAAAAGTATAATCTAAACTCTAAAATAAACCCTCTATATAAGAACCTTAATTGCTCTTTAAATACTAATTAGAAATAACTAATTATATTATGAATTGAATTACTATTTCTCTTTTTATCTTACTATTATTATTGTGAATATTCTAATTAAGCCTCTATATTGAGAAGATTACTTTCATCATATTATATTTCTGATTGTCTCACGGTTATCTATAGTAATAACTTAACTATTAATCTATCTATCTATCCATCTACTTTGAAAGTTATAACTTAGGATAAGTATAGATATAACTACTAGAAAGATAAGTCTTATAATTAAAGCTATATATAGGGTAAAGAGTTTAGATATTATTTTAGATAAAGAGTAAAAATACTTAAATTAATTATTTGAATATTCTAAGATACTTTACTAATAACGTTATACTATTGATTAAGTCTTAGATATAATTATCAAACCTATCTCTATTGATTATATTAGGTCTTGATAATAGTAATTAAAGATATTTGATAGATATGTTTATAAACTCTAGTAATAGTAATTTGATATTATATAGTTGATCTCTTCCAATATATATAAATTATATTAAAATAATAAAAGATATCTCAATAGGTTACTCAAGATATTTATATATAAAGTATGTAACAGAGCTCAACTCTATTGAGAAAATTGAAATATTTAATTTTAATACCTTTAAAATAGAAGTAGGCGGGGAGTTTATCGTCTCAATATTCTGTATTATTAGAAAAGTCTAAATTATATTCTTAATATTCTCTAGATTTATAAAAGAGCTACATAAAGCTATTTCTTTATTCTAAGTTCAGCATTCTAACATTATTAATTAACTAGCAACTTTATACAAATCTATTTATCTTCCATAAATCTAACACTTAACTCTTCTAGATTTAATATTTCTTATAAAGTCTGAATATTCTAGATATAAATATTATTCAAGTAAATCTTAGTTTTTATGTAAACGCATAAGCTTATTTTCAACTCTATAAATAAGATTCGAGGATTGCTATAATAGCTGAATTATTTCAATAGAATTTCATTAGTTGATTCCTAGAAAGCCTTTATCTTAGAATTTGGCTAAGAATTAGTCTTCAAAACTATTTTCTAAGTATTAGAGATTCAATTGGTTAGTTTGTAGACATTCTTCATTAGGCTAATTATCAAAGTATTAAGTCTACAGATAGCTTTACGTATTAGAATATAGAAAGAGAGTTTATAATAAAGTCTAACATATATGTTAATGATAAATATTTTAAGTAATGTATTGAAATATTATAAATAGTGGCTAATAGACTTTATTTCCTATTCTATTCTCTTATTTTATTATATCTTCCCCTTCTAGAAGTATTTAAATCTTCTATCTTATTATTAATAGAATTGTCTATATTAAATAGAATAGAAAGAACTAAAAGCTCGCTCTCTATGATGACTATTAGTAGATATATTACTCCTTAAGAAATAACTTTAGCCTTCCTATTCCCCTATTAAGAACTATAGCTAACTTCTAATTAGTCTAAAAGTAAATTCCTTATAGTAATAGTGAAGATACTTACTGTATACAAATTTTCTTAATAATAAACAACTAAAAGCTTTAAGAAAGACTAATAGCTTACTTTCTACTATAACTATTAGTAGTTATATTATATCCTAAAATATAGCTTTAGCTCTCCTGCCCTCTTACTCACTACTAGAGCTAGCCTTTAATCAATCTAGAGCTAAATTCCTTATAATTATAATTGTTAGTATATCCATTCTACATCAACTTCTTTTATAGACAATAAATAATTAATAGTTCTTGTTATAATAACTTTATACTTTATATTTTTATATCTTCATACTTTTGTAACTATATATACTTCAAATATCTTAAAGTATTCAATTACTACTAACTATAAGTACTCTATTTAAATATTTATTATGATGTTAATATTTATAAATTGAATATTTCTTGAAGTAAACTTCAATTACGTCTAAGATAAGAACTTATAATATTGTTGTCTATATCTTCTATTATTAATATAAGCTAACTTATAGTTTCTCGATACATATAATAGACTTAGTTTGTTCTTATTAGTATATAATCTTAATATATCAAATTTAAGTATTATAGAAATAATTTATAGATATACATATAGATACTTCTACAATACCTCAATAGTTTTCAAAACCTTTATAATTATATTACCATAATACTTCAAAATATCTAATAATTAATATTATAGTTATATATTAATAGTAAAGTATTATCTAGTTAACACTTAGTTTTTAACCGCTTTGGTATGATAAAGTAGCTTATAAGATAAATAGATAACTTTCTGAAATGTCTATAAGCTACTTATCAATTATACCCTTTAGGATAATCTTATTAGGGCTTAATCTAATAAACTAATGGTCCTTATAATAAGAATTATAAATAAATATTATTATATTTATTTTATACTTCTCTATTCAAAAGTAGCTATATAGATTACAAGGAGATTTTCAATGTATTATAGAAGACATAAAAGAATAATAAGTTATGAAGTATCTAGGAAAAACTAATAGCTCGCTTTATACTATAACTATTAGTAAATATATTACCCCTTGAAATTAAGCTCAAGCTTTCCTACCCCCTATCAACTATTATAACTAACTTCTAATTAATCTAAAGCTAAATCTCTTATAGATATAGTAACTAGTATACCTACTTCGCGTTAAACCTTTTGATAATGAATAGTTAATAACTCTTTCTATAAGAACTTTATACCCTTATATCTTTTTAGTTTTATAGTTCGATAGCTATATATAATTTCAATATCTCGGGATATTTAATTATTATTAACTATAACTACTTTATTTAAGTATTGATTATAATTCCAATATTTATAGTTTTCATATCCTCTAGATTAAGTTGTATCTAATCTTGAAATAAAGCTTTGTTCTATTCATATACAAGGTCACTATTACTAATATAAGCTAATTTATAATATGTATATAAATATGATAGAGCTCAGCCTATTCTTATTAGTATATAATCTTAATATATTATATGTAACTAATCTATAAATATTACTTATATAGATATGAATATCTCTAGTATAATTAAAGAGGTTTTTAAAACCTCTATAATTATGTTATTCAAACATTTTCAAGTATCTAGTAACGAGTAGTATAGTAATATATTAAGAATCAAGTATTATGAAATTAAAATCTACTCTTTAATATTATTAGTTTAATATAATAGATTACAAATCAACTAGATAACATAACTTCAAATATCTATAAGCTATATATTAATTATGATATTTGAAATAATTTCGTTAAAGTTTATTCTAATAGGGTAATAGTTTTAGTTATAATAGTTATAGCTAGATATTTCTATACTTATTCTATAATACTTTTCTTATAAGTAGCTATATAGATTTCGAGGAGACGTTAGTTCTATTATAGTAGATATATCAAAATAATAGATTATAAAATACCTAGCTTTTAGTATTTTGTTTTATTCTATATTTAAGAAGTTTATCAAGATTCTTAACCTTATAACCTTAGTAGTTACTATGAGGTTAAATATAGTACTAAAGTAGCTAAAGGTATAATAATACATAACTAAGTAGTCGACCTATTTATTTAGACTAATAAGAATAGAAAAATGATTATATAGATTTATTTCTACAATACATAGTATATATATATATTAGTCTACACATAAATATCATATATAGAAATAACTAGTTATATACTATTTATGTGATTAATTAATTGTAGTATTCACTAATTATAAACTAATACTAATTAGTAGTATTTATGACTATTCCTATTATATATTACTATTTAACTATGTATTGATAAGGAATCATCTAAAGAGATAAGATTATAATACGTCCTAAGGAAGTCTCTAGAAGTTTATATAATAAAAATAGATAACTTAAAGGTTATTATAATTAAATATTACTTTAAAATACAAATATAACTTCTAGAAACCTATATAGTAAGAATTGAAGGAAACAGCAAACTTATAATAACCTATTAACTTAATATCATTTATATCTAGTATATAATAAACTAATGATTAAACTTCCTACTTACTTATTAAAATACGAATATAGTAATAAATATAAAGAAGAGAGAAGGATTTATTATAAATTACTATTTCTTATTATTATTTCTTAATATTCTATATATATTTAAGAAGTAGAGAGATAATAGGAGATTAGCTTGATATTTATAATATTATGAAATATTTTCCCCTAATAATAGTAATCAAAGAACTAAAGGTTAT
Source organism: Colletotrichum spinosum (assembly GCA_004366825.1). NCBI lineage: Eukaryota > Fungi > Ascomycota > Sordariomycetes > Glomerellales > Glomerellaceae > Colletotrichum > Colletotrichum spinosum. Next base: position 10,728 of record QAPG01000672.1, read on the forward strand.
CCAATCTTTAGAATTCGAATTGTTATATTTATATTAATTTAAAATACTATATCAATAAGAAGAAGGAATATTAAAGAGAAAGCTTTATTTTATTTAATAAGGAAATCTTAAGACATAATATAAAAGAATTAGTAATATAAAATAACAATACATTTTCCTAATATTTCTCCTAATATATTCTATAGATAATTATAATAAGTATTATATAAGAATATCTTGAGAACTAATAAGTTTAGAATATTGTAATAAATAATACTAAAGTTAAAGGATTATAGAACTAATATTTTCTATTCTTATTCCTAAGTATTCACTTAATATATATTTGTATATTAATAACATAGAGGATTAATTAATATTACTTATTGATAATAAAAGAAGTATAAGATGAATATTTAGATATATGGCTATTTAGTTGAAAGGAATTACTATATATTCTAGAGATCTAAGAAGGAAGATATTCTACAACTAATAGTAAGATTGAAAATATAAAAAGGAAGAATATTTATAAGGGATAATATAAAACAAAACTCATACATATTAACTAGATAAAATAGATATTACTACTTATTGAAATAGGTGCTATCCGCTTAGGCTGGAATAACTAAAATAAACAAACAAAACAACCTCCCCTGAACCAAGTCCAGTAGCAATAGAAAATAGGGGGAAAAATCTAGAAACCTATATTAAATAGAAAGCACTATATTTATAGATCTATAGTATAAAAAACACCTTAATCATAAAAGTAATATTCTCAAATCTAAAGGGTAAAGTAGTATGTAAATTCTATATTTCTTATTACTATTCATAAGATAAATACTATAAATATAAGCTTACAGCTTATATATATATACTATTCATATGATAAAAGAGGACTTAGGTATAAGCCTATCACAATCCTCCCCTTAGACTTACTAAAAGCCCTATATAATAAATTTAATCTAATACTAAATCTATTTATACTATTATAATTACCTTTAGCCTAATTACTTAAGTCTTTCCCTATTTTTAATTTTATCTCTACTAGCTAACCTTATTTACTTATTATTAACTTATTAAAAATCATTCTAGACTAATCCCTAAATAAACTATTATTAGTTTCCTTATATTAAAAACCATAAAAATATATAGTTTACTAATTTAATAGGAGTATTTCATTTAATCTAAACTTAATCATTAACTTACTAGCTTATAGATTATTCTTTTATATAACTAGAAAGATATATATAGCTATATAACTTAGGGTAATTGATACGTAGTAGTATAATATCTAAAGAGTATAGAAATAGTATTAGACAAACTTAGTAAATAGGGATTAAAAAAGTATATACCTATAGCTTATTCTTAGAATTCCCATATAGTATTTATATTAAAATTAAGTTAATTTAATAAGTCTTATTTTATAATATCCTCTAAAATCCTAATATAGACTGCTCTAATCCTAATAGTTTTACCTATTATTATAATAATTATCTAACTTATTATTAGCTTTATAAATACGTTTCTAGTACTACTAGTAAGTTACTATTAATAATAAGTAAAGAATAATTAATTATATTATAATCCTTATAAATTCAGATTACTTTCCATATTAGTAGGTTCTTATAAATATTATCATAAAGTCTGAAGAATCTATTTATTTCTAATAACTAATATAAAACTAAAGAAGTCTCATCCTAATACTTATATTACTCATCCATTAAAGCCTATAGTAAATTTATAATATTAAGTATCCTATTATAAATAAATACTCTAAACTATTCTATAATTTAAAGGCTATAGGTAAACTAATTATACTAAGATTCTATTAGTATAATCTAAATATTAATCCAAAGTCACTTTATTATATTAAGCGAAACCTTAATACTAATATAGAATTACAGTAATTATTCTACTATTTTAATAAAGTAATTATTACTAAGGTCTTCTTATATAGAATTGGAATAATAAACTTTTCTTATTATCTAATTAATAGTAAGATTAACTTAGTAGATATTACTATTACTAATAAGGAATATAATAATATCTACTTCTTATAGGTTTATTAATAGGTTATCTACTAACCTTTACTTATATTTAAAGAAATTACTATTAGTATTATAACTATTCCTAATATACTATAGATTTATTTCCCTATATATCTAAGAAGTAGTAAGACTACTTTATAGATTTAAATAAAGAAGTATATTAAATTCCTATAGGTCTAAATACTTATTTATCTATAGTAACCTTTAGTATTATAAAAACTAACCCTTTACTTAACTATCTATTACTATATAGCTAAGTCTTATCAGCTAATCCCTAGGCCTATATTATAATAACCTAAAAAATAATTTTATATAGATTTACTATTAATATACTAGTCTTGTGCTAAAAAATGCTTATTACTTAGTATTAATTTAAACCCTTTATTTAATATCTCAACTATAACTCCTAATTAATTAAGTTTATTAAAGTAAGATTCCTTATTAACTCTCTAGTTATAAGAACTAGGGATTTAATAAAACAATCTTTCGATATTCCAATTTTTTAATATATAGTTTCCTATAGCTACTTATAGAAGTTTTCTAATTCTAATTCTAAAGAGAATATTTTTATAAATAGTATTCTAAATAATATCTATAACTATTTTCATAAAAATATTAAACTTATTAGAAAGCTAAAAGATCTATAGATTTATTACTAAAAACTTTATTACTAGTAGAATCTAATTTACTAATATAAAACTAAATAGTATTTTAATATTATAATATTAGTTATATTAAAAGTTTCTAATCTATTTAAAGTTATATGCCTTTTAGGATCCCTTTAAAAATAGTTGCACCCTATAGTTAGCTCTTACCTTATATATTCTATAGATAATACTAGTTCTAAGAAACTATTTAAATAGAAGAAACTTTAAATAGTAATAATACAGTTAATTAATATAATTACTAATAAATAGGGAAGGTATAAGCCTATTTATTATAATTACTTCTTTAAAGGATTATAATAAGTTATTATGTAATACTAATACTAACTAGCTAGTAGTATTTATTGCTAGCTATTCATAGTTACTAGTTGTAAAATAGCTAATAGTAGGTACTAATAGCTAGTAGTAGTTACTATATTTAATTTATATAACTAGAAGGTTTATAACTATTAGTCGCGCTTACTTGCCATAGGATTTAAACCTACTACTCTTATTATAAAATAGTAAAAGCTAACTAGATGTTAAACTACTATATCAAGCGGGTTTTAATATTATAATAAATAAGTATTTCTTTATAATATTAACCTCAAAATACTTAAAGAAGTCGTATTATATTCTTTATATCTAGTTTCTCTCATCTACCTTATAATTATACTAATAATCTACTTTTTATACTTCTTATATTACCCTATTTAATATAAGTATTTTACTAAGTAGTAATAAGCTATAAAGCCCATAAGTAAGTTTAATTTACTAATTAGTTAGTACATATTTATAACTATATCTTTTAAATGGGACTTTAGTTATAATACAAACTTATCATACTTAATTAAGTAATATTAGTATTAATACCTATTTAAAAGAATCTATAATTAGTATAGTATAAATTTATTAAACTATTAAATATTAAAGTTCTTATTCATCTTTTTTAGATATAAGTCTATAAATCTCAAAATATTAATAAGCTTATCTTTACTATACTTATTAGCTTATTATATATTATACTATTATATATAACCTTACTACTAGTATATTAAAAAGTCTATCTAAATTATAACACAACTTTACTTATATAAAAGAAATAAGAATATAAAGTATTCTATCTTATACTACTAGTTATATTACTTAACTTCCTCTTTAGAATCACTATTAATACTTATATAGTAAATTAGAATACTTATTATAGAATTTTATATAACCTAAATAAAACCTTTTAACTATATCCCTTGAATTAACATTCCTTATTACTCTATCTAGCTAATAAGATTATATAATCTAACTAGATATTCTGTAAAATATTCTAACTTTATAATATAGTTATCTCCTATAATTATAATATATAAATAGCTCAATAAATATTCTATTATTATTAATCTTTCTAATTTAACTTAATTTAGAAGTTATTCCTATAAAATCTAGTAAAAATTTAAAATCTTCAAACTATTGATTAAATATACTTATATAGAATAGAAAATAGTTATTATAATCTTTTAAATATTCTTTGTAAACATAACTCTTAAAACGTATTATTAAACTTAGATCTATCTTATTCTATAAATCTAAAAATAAATATAGAATTCCTAATCCTATAATCTACTAATAAGACTAATTCTTATTTAAAATATATAAATTATTAAATATAGGAAACTCTATTATATCTATAGTAATACTAAATAGGATCCTTATTATATAATATTAAATAAGAAAGAGAATTACTTAGAGAATACTAAAAATATTTATAAACCCACACTATAAGCTCAATAATACTTCTTTTAAAACAATTTCTATTAAGATAAGTTTTTTATTTACATCTATAGAAGTTAGATTATATCTACTAATATATTAAAAAAAGAATTAAAACTTTATTAGAAAAAGAATATTTCCTTAAATAGCTCTAAGCCTATACATATATAATTTTAACTAATTTACTTAAGAAATATAACTAACTTTGTAAATGAAAAGAATTCCTCTTTTATAATTAGTAGGACTTTTCAATATTATTTTAATTATAACTAAATATATTGTCGGTTGCATTATACTATAAGGCATATAGTACCTATACGTATTACTATATATATAGCAGTATGCCCTCTACGCCCTATTAGTAATAAATAGTAAATACCTAGCACTAGCTATAGCTAACTATATAGTAGTTAGTAAGTAATTACTATACTATAGATCTAGAGCTTTATATAGTACTATATATTATATAATATAATAATAATAATAATAAATCATTAGAACACTAGTTTATTCCTATATAATAAGTTTATATATAGTATATATTACTTTCTAGATTAATTAATACTAATCAATAGTTAACTTATCTATTACTATTATACTATAGATTAATAAGACTAATTATAGTAGAAGAAGTAATTATAAAAAACTATACCTAAAGTTTATATAAAATAAAAGATTATAAAACTAACTATTTAAATACTTTAAATTCTCCTTACTTTAATATTTTAACTAGAACACTTTAAAAAGTATATTAATACTTTAGAAGACTTTTATAAGATTTAAATAGAAATATTATATTAAAAGCTTTTACTCTAGTTAAACTAAAGCATACTCCTAGTAGTATTTTTAAAAAGGTTTCTAAATTTATACTTTTAATTATTACTTACTAAAGTATATTTA
>QAPG01000673.1:0-15979 GCA_004366825.1 Colletotrichum spinosum
ATATAGACCTATTTTACTAGAGACTTTTAATTACTTTAAGGATTTTATCTTATTTATAGATAAATATAGTAGATCTATCTAAGGAAAGTTATTAAGATTAAAGAATTCTAAAGAAGTTACTTCAGCTTTTAAAAGGTTTATTAATATAACTAATAATAATAATAATAATAATAAGAGATTCCCGCTTAACGTAGTAGTTTAACGTCTAGCTGGCTTTTACTGTTTTATAGTAAGAATAGTAGGTTTGAATCCTATAGCAAATAACTATAACTAGTAGGTATATACTTTCTAATTATATAAACTAAATAGTAACTACTACTAGCTATTAGCTACTACCTTCAGCTATTAATAGCTAGTAACTATTCATAGTTAGTAAGAAGTATTACTAGCTAGCTAGTTTTAGTATTATACAACTACAATCCTTTAAGGAAGTAACTATAATAGATAGATCTATACTTTCTCTATTTATAAGTAATTATATTAACTAATTATATTTACTACTTAAGGTTTCCTCTATTTAAATTATTCCTCAATACTAGTAGTATCTATAGGATAAATAAAGTAAGAGCTAACAACTAGGTATAACTACTTTTAAAGAGTCCCGGAGAGGTATATGATTTTAAATAGATTAAAGACTTTCAATATAGCTATATTAATATTATTGTAATTAAAGTATATAATAATATTAATAAGGTGAAGTATTACTATATACTCCTCTACTATATATATGAGATCTATTATAATAAGATACTTATTACTACTTAAGAAGTATCTTTTTAGATAGTATATAAAATAATTAATTATACTATTAAATTAAATAGCTTTATACTTATTCTATTTATTTTCAAAGTATATCCCTACTTTATAGAAGATCTAATTCTCTCTCAAAATATTATTATTTAGATTTATATTGTCTATAAGACTATTAAAAAGATCTATTATACGTATATTAAATATATTATTAATACTACTTTGATAATATACAATAGTCTTAATACTTCTTAAGTTATAAGTTTTCTACTTTAATTTTATATAAAGATATAGTAAGAGGAAAATAATGAGTAGAATTTATACTACTTCTTTATGATATATAATAAAACATATTTTCAAATTCCTTTATAACTCTTAAGAAATTTGATCTATTACTATAAAACTATACTTTATAAGTAGTTAAGAGATCTTACTAAATAATATTTTTAAAATACTAATACCTAAAAGTATCTATAAGAAATCTATAAATACTTATATTATTACTATAAGAAATCTAATATTATATAGAGATATATATTCTTATAGTAATACTTTAGTTTTATCTATAGCTATCCTTATGAAACCTTAGAATATTTAGTAAATACTATAAGTTACTATTATTATAAATAGTAGTAATACTATTACTATTAGTAATGATAATCCCCTCTCTATTTAGATAATCAGTAATATAATATATTAATTATAGATATATTATAAAGTTATAATCTTTATAAATCTTATAAGCTATAGGAGTAGCTTCCTTTCTCTAGCTTTTAGTTAAAAGTCTTATTTTATAATATACCTTATAGCTAAAGAATAGTAAGATATAATACTCATACGTAACTTCTATAAAAAAGATATTATTATAATATTTAGACTACTATTTAAAACATCAATTAAAAGAATTAAAAGTATTATTACTGATCATATTGTAAAACTTATTTAGTGTAATCTTAGTTTTTATAAAAGTTATAAATACTTTAAGTCCTTTATTATAAATAGAATTAAGAGTTAAAATACTAATAGGGCATATAAGAAGTCGAAACGTATAATTTATAACTTTAGATATAATCATAAATTTGAAATACCAATATAATTACTAATAATATAATAGAATAACTAGTAGTTAACTATAATTAAAATCCTAGTTCTTATCTAATAAAATAATATAATAATATAACTTTATAATATTATACAAACTTATACTTAAGTTTAAATAAAGTTTATAAGGCGTATTAATATTAAATTACCCTTATACCTTAAGGATTGATACCTTTTGAATTCTATTATAATTATTATTAAATTATTATATAGGCTTACTAAGGTTAATACCTACTACTAGGCAACCTATTCTAAATAGTATAAAAAGTAGTTATAAATAGAACTATTAATAGAAATATTAATATATAACCTATGCTTCTTCATCTTATATTTTAAAAACAATATTTTTAGCTTTATAAATATATAAATTAATAATACCCTTAGCTTTTTAGATACTACCTTCTTATATTATAAAAATAAGGAGCTTTAATAAGCCTTATTTAAAACAAAACCTAGAATAGTGTTCTTAAAAATAATATTCTTAGTATTCAATAGAAGTATTTTATTACTAGATAGTAATACTTTCTATTTATACTAAAAGTACTAAGGATAAAGACTAGCTTTTATTAATTTAAATATAATACCTAAGTTACTTAAAAAAGTATATATTTAATAATATATATGAAAAGTATATCTTACCGCAATATACTAAGCTGAAGTACTATTTAATTTCTCTTATATAATATAAAGATACTAACCTTCAAGTAACAATACTATTATACTTGATAAATATCTTAAATAATAAATAAAGCTTTTTAATTATAGCTTTAAGTTTGTGCTATTCAACGTTTTCAAAATATATTTTTATACTTTCATTAACAGCTATATTACTAACAATACTAACCTCTTATCTTAATTAGAATTTATAATAATCTTAAGCTAAAAGACTACTATGCGTAATTATTAATTTAACTTTTATAATAATTTTATATATTATTCTTCTATTAAAAATCAAAAGTTACTAAGAGTATACTTACTTTAGAAATTTGTATTACAATAATTAATATACACTTTATTTATATTATAAATATATTACTTAAGAAGATCTTCTAATATTAAAAGCTCCTTTCAATCCTAAGTATTATATATGTTAACTTATACTTATTCTATCAGTATTTTATAAACTTTAATATTACTAAAAACAAGTATCTTATAATTAATTCTATATTATTAAAGTAGTTATATGAATACTATAAGTTTTATAACATATGATAAATTAATTGAAATAATAATATTACTGATATTCTTATAAAAAGTATATTAAATTATACTTTTAAGAGATTTATTAGTTCAAACTATATAATTATTCAAATAGAAAGATAGATAATTTAAATAGAATAAATAAATCAATATTTAAATATTATGACGATAAAAAGGTGTAGATAACTAAAAGTACTATGTTTTTTATAAATAGATAGATATTGACCCGCTTGATATAGTAGTTTAATATCTAGCTACCTTTTACTGTTTTATAGTAAGAATAGTAGGTTTGAATCCTATAGCGGGCAAATACGACTAGTAGTTATAAACTTTCTAATTATATAAATTAAGTATAATAACTACTACTAACTATTAGTATATACTATTAGCTATTTATAGCTAGTAACTATTAATAGCTAGCAATAGATACTACTAGCTAGCTAGTATTAGTATTATATAACTATAATCTTTTAAAAAAGTAATTATAATAAATATAAGTTTATACTTTCCCTTTATAATATACTTCTTATATTTATTAATAATCCTATTAATCAACCGTATTATTACTACCTGAGGTTTCCTCTATCTAAATAGTTCTTTAGAACTAGTATCTTCTATAGAATATATAAGGCAAAAGCTAACTATAAGGTATAACTATCTTTAAAGGGACCCCGAGAGGTATATGACTTTAAATAGATTAGAAACCTTTAATACAAACAGCATATATATATACTATTGAAATATCCCCTTATAAATAATAAGGTAAATATAAATAAGAAATCAGAATTTTAATTTTATTAATTAGACTTCTTATTACAATTTGTATTAAACTATTAGATTCATAAATATAAAGAAATCTAATATTATAAATAATATTTAAATAAGAATAAATATCTTTTATTCCTTTAATAGTAAACCTTTTACTTCTATTAGTATTGAATTCTTCTTTCTTTCTCTTATTATTATTATTACTTATTAACTCCTTAAATTTAAGAAATACTTTAGAAACTCCTTTGACTAATTTAATTCTTAATAAATGTCCCTAAGTAAGTTTAATTAACTTATTAATAAATAGAATAAATCTATTAAATCTATTATATATCATAAGAGTTATAAGTCTTTGTAGATCGAAATTCATATACCTTAAATATTGAAGATTTGACTTTTACGTCTTACTGTTCTTATTCACATTATTTGTAAAGCTTTCTTTAATATAAGCTTTATAAAAAGAAAGAATATCGATTGTATTTATTCTATGAGATAAATTCAAAACATTTCTTTTCAAACTATTTATAGCTTTTATATTAATACAATCTAGATAGTCATATTAAAGCTGAATATTGTGTAATATAATAATAGAACAAACAATATCTTTTTATAAAATAGGAACATGAAATTTATACAGCTTATTCTTCTTAATTCTCACTATTAAAGTAGAATCCTTTTCTATATTATATAATATAGGCCTTTCCTACAAAACTAATATAATTTCTATAATATTAAGTTCATTTTGCAATAATTAATTAACATTTAACTTTAAAATATCATCAATTTCTTTTAATATAAAGGTTTTATTTTTAGAGATACTTTTAAATCTCTTATTATTCTAATTATAAGGTATATAGTACTTCTCTATTTAATTTGTTTTCAAACTAGTTTCTTATTAAATACAATATATTTATCTTTAACTACATAAGTAGTAGTAGTTCTAGCAGAATAGAAGAAAATAGTCTTATAATTCTCTTTTTAATTAAATTCGTAGAACTTCTCATAATCTATTAATTTCTTAAACAATTTAGAATTGTGATTGTAACCTTATTTCTTTTTATAAGTAAGTTTCTGGATAGTTCTTATATCTTTTGAAATTGTATCCTTTTAGAAGAAATATATTAATATCTATATGTTTAGAGATAAATTCTTTATATTTATAACCTTTTTTATCTTCTAATTATTTATCTTCTATTTCATTATTTTCTTTGGTTCTTATGAAAGTAATATTAATAAATTCTAAATTCCTCTTTTTAGACTTCTTCTTATTCATATTACTAGCCTTGACAAAGATATTCTTCTATTAACTTCAAGCTTTTTCAAAATAAACATAAATATAACTTTGTTTAGTATAATTATTTTTCTTATAAAATGTATAAAAGATTCCTATTAATACTTTATATATTGATTTAATAATTCTAACGTTCGTCTTTTTCTCAATACGTTTAGTATAGTTAATTCAATTATTATGTCTTCTTACATAATTATCTAATAAATTAACAAATGAAGAATCTCAAATATAAGGCTTTCTATTGAAACTAATATTCGAGATTATAAAGGTAAAGAAACCTTAACAATTAGAATTACAATTATTTCAAATATAAGTTATACTTACTTATTAAGACAATTCTAACTTATCATAAAATAAATGATTAATTCATTCTCTACTTCTATTTAGAAATTCTTCCATACGATTAAAATTATTAAACGTAATATCAGAATATTCTTTAGAAGTTAAGAATTTATTAATAAATCCTAAAACCTTATAGAGTTCTCATGAATATTTAAATATTTAAAAAATATCTATATTAGTTTTGGTAATTCATAAACACCTATTCTTATAATAGAAATATATATAATTTAACGCCTTTTTATTCCTATCTTTACTTTGAAAAGTAATATATTTAGTAGTATTTATGAAAATATCTTTATTGATAAGTAAAGGTTTAATCTAAATAGAACCAATCTTATAATTACCGCTTCTTACTAGTTTAAAATAAAGATTTCTAAAATCACCTATTCTTCTGATGTAAAGTAAATTACTAAAAGACATATTTATGAAGAATATTTCTGAAAGAATATAAAAGTCTTATAATATATAATATAAAAAAGTATTATATTTTCAAAAAGATAAACATTAAAAATGAAAATCATTGTTTTCTATTTAAAATAAAGATATAATGTAAAGAATAAATCTAAAAATCAGAAGTCTAAATCTCAATGTTTTCCTTTTTTAAATAAATTTAATGTTCCATTTTTATTAAATTAATCAAAAATCAAAGTAGAATTCGAAATAAAAAGAGTTAATTCTCCATATATATGAAACATTTTACTAATAAAATAATTTGAAACTAAAGAGGAAATAAATTTAAAAACTAATTTAAAACATTAGTGAATTAATAATAAATCTCAAACATTTGAAGAATTAAAAGATGTTTTAATAAATAGAAAAGTTAGATCTCTAAGTATTAAAATAGTTTGTTAGATAAAATTGGTTTTCTATAAAATAAAGTAGTTCTAATAAAGTATTCAGTTTTAATAGAAGTAGGAAATAAGTAGAAATCTTTATAGATTTTGTCATAATGTTTAACTCTTATAAATTAATAAGAAGGGTAATACTTTGAAGAATAAAGTATGGAATCTTCAAATTGAAAGAACTAAATTAATAGCCTATTAGAATAAATTGAACATAGGTAGATTAATAATTAAATTACTATTGTAGATACGTATAAGATTGGGAGAAATATAATATAATACAAGTAGCTTTCTTAATATAAAGACTTATTGAATATTTAGAATAATAATAATTAAATAGAAAGAGAAAGGGTAATTTAATTAATAATATGACTAATTATTTCTAATTACTATTTACAGAGATAGTAAGATTCTTATATAGAGAGTTTATTTTAGAATTCTAATTAGACTACTATAATTCTAATTATAACTATAATATATAGATTACTATGATTATAATATATAAGATATTATAATTCTACTATATATATCTTAATATGATATATAGAATATTATAATTATAATATATAATACATTATAACTATAGTATATAGATTAATATATAATATATATTGTAATCAAACTATAGTATATATAGTTTAAACTACTTCTAGTATTTTATAAAGGAATAAACCTCTATATATTTACTTCATTTACTTAAGAACTACTAGAAGTAAAAAGGTAGAATGGGTATATATTGATAAAGTGATTTCTATACGATTCATTCATATAGAAATATTATACAAATCATTATCACTTCTATTAGAATAATAGAAATAGAGGTTCTTTATATATTAGAATAAATCTAACACTTTTAAATTAGAGCCAACTCTAAATTGGTGATTATATTATTAAGTCCTTTGAAATATATTTACTTAAAGAAATACATATAATTTATAATATATAACTAGGTATTTTCTTATTATAAAGCTTATCTACTAAATACTATATAAAACTACTTGTTAAATAGAAGGCTGAATATATAAAACCCTAAGTGCTATATTATTTATAAGACCTCTCTACTATATAGATACTTACTTCTTTAAGAATATCTAAAAGATTTATTATACTAATTTAGTATTAGATAGTACCTCTAGAATCTCAACCTTCTCGATTTTCTATATAGCGTTCTATAAATATATAGAAATATATAACTAAAGACCCTTCTAAATATTCTAAAGGAATTTTAAGGGGTAATCTAAATTTACTTAATAACTTAGTAATACTATAATAATCTACTACTTTTGAGATTAGTTTATTTTTTGTAAGGCTAAGATAAATATAAGCAGTAATTGTATATATAATATTTTTATTTCACTTATTAAATAGAAGGATTTGAATATTTAAAGTAATAATAGTATTAAAGACTTTATGAAATAATATCTAACCTTTTAAGTAAACATTAAGTATGAACTGAAACTTTTTAAAGATATTATATCTATTAAGATACATATTAAATTATCTTTCTATAAAGCTAGATCTAAAGTTTAACAAGTAGAACTTATTAAACTTTCTCTAAGAAAAGGTATAAAGAAATAATAGTAATATAGTTAGTTAGTTCTTATACTTCTAATATTAGGATTATACTTCTTTTTCTTCTTATTAGCCTTATTAGTATATAGTTGTAATAGTAGAAAGGTTCTCTAAATATGATTTATATTTTATAACTATTATAACCTATGGTTCTTAAGATAATTTAACTACCCCTTATATAATACTTTTACTACTCTTTTGAATAATACTTAAGCTAAGTATACTATAGACTTCATAAAACTATATAATAAAAGTATGAAGTATAAATCAAACTTATATAATATATTTTAGATTAAGATCCATATTCTTTATAATTACTACTTCAGATTTAATATTCTATACTATATAACAACTGATATACTCTTAATTCTATTAAAAGGTTAAGTTCTTAAGTATTATTATAAATGTCTTAATAATCTTATTCTAATAGATAATGTATTATTTTAAAAGTTACTTCAGACGCAATAAGTATTAGTAACTATACTTCTCTAATTAATAAAATACTACTTTATAAAATATTATAATTAAAGACTTTAAAAAGAATGAAAGAAAAGCTTTTAAATGTTTTATATTAAAATTAATATATATTTAGAAAGCCCGTTTATTAAGCTTCTATGTAGATAGAGTATCCTACTTCTGACTTATAGGTATGTATTATAGTATATTTAAATACTAATTAACCTTCTTTAGCTTTATAGTAGTATTTCAAAACTTCTATAATTGGTTATAATTAACTATAAGTGGTATTATGTTAATCTAAAAGTTATAATATATTCAGAGTAGTAGAGATAATAATTCGAAATAAATTAAGTATAAATTTGAAGTTAGTAGTTACTCTTAGCTACATACGTCAAGCCTTGACCTCAATAAGGCTCTCTTATATAGATTGTAACTACGAAGTCTTCTACTACTATAGGGTTAAATGTTGGAACTAGGGGTATAACTATCTATAATAATAGGTACGTTTATTATTATTTTAACTAATTATAAGGTAGTATTAGTATAAATATTATTATTCGGTAGTCTTTATGGTTAAATCTATATATGGGGTAAAGAGTTTAGATATTATTCTAAGTATAGAGTAAAAGTAATTAAATTCTTAATTTTAAAGTTAATTTTATACAAATGCTTCTTAAGAATACCCTTATTATATTATATCATAGAGTAAGTAATATTGTATTTATATTTATATCTTATAATATTTATATTAATTTATATAACCCGTTTAATATAGTAGTTTAACATCTAGCCAGTTCTTACTATTATAGTAAGAGTAATAAGTTTAAATCCTATAGTAAATAACTATAACTACTAAGTATATATTTCCTAATTATATAAACTAAATATAGTAACTACTATTAGCTATTAGCTACTACTATTAGTTATAAATAGCTAGTAACTATTAATAGCTAGTAATAAGTATTACTAGCTAGCTAGTATTAATATTATATAACTATAATCCTTTAAAGAAGTAACTATAATAAATATAAGCCTATACGTTCCCCCTATAACATATCTCTTATATTTATTAGTATTCATATTAACTAATTATATTTACTACCTAAGGTTTCTTCTATTTAAATAGTTCCTTAGTATTAGTATTAGTAATATCTATAGGATTTATAAAGTAAGAGCTAACTATTAAATATAGTTTGCTTTAAAGAGTTTCTAAGAGGCATATAACTTTAAATAGATTGAAGACTTTTATTAAACTATAAATATTAATTTATATTAAATCGAATTTATTCTTTTCTTGTTCTTATATATAATTATTTAGATAAGAAATACTATATGTATAATAAAGTCAATTACGAATTTATAAAGTATATCTCTAAGGAGAAATATATTTTATTCAATTAGTATAAGTTGAATATTAGTCTTCAAACATACTTTATAATACTATACTAAACCTTCCTTACAGATTATAAAAGTACTAATAATTCAAATAATACAATTAAGAATTCCTCTAAAGATAATAGGTATAATAATACTATTATATAATACTAAAGATAAGTCAACTTTGAAAAGGAAACTACTACTCACTCTAAATAGCTTTTAATATTATTTCTTAATAAAGAGTTTAATACTTTCAATAGAAGTAAAATTATTAATATTCTTTAAATTTAAATACTACTAATAGTAAAAATATCATTATAGTTCTTATATTCATATTTCGTTGAAAAGATTGTTATTTAAATTACATGTTTCAAAATATCTTATCTAATTCAAATACTACTAGTTTCCTAACTATTAAATACTTATAATTTACTATTTTCGAATAAATAGTTAATTTCTTTTTAATTTTTATATTTCGATAAAATAAGTTAATAATCATATACTTCAATAGTATCTCCTTAATTATCATACTTATAATAATTAATATATCTATACCTTTTAATATTATAATATTTTACATAACATTATATAATATTTCTTTCTTATTCTACTTTATAGATATAAATTATTTCAATATTATATTTAATAATATTTATAACTAGTTCTATCAAAATACAAAGATTGTACTAATCATTCAAAAGCAGAAGCATCTATTGATATTTCTTGATAGAAATTAATAATTACTTCTATATATCTTATAAAAATAGAAATATAAGAACCTTACTACTATTCTTAATATTTAGCTATCATATACGTCTATAATACTTTCAATAAAATAAGATGTCTAATTCCATACTATACTTTCAAAGTGGTTAGAAAGTATTATTATTAGTATTAAATATACAATATAGAACTCTTATACTTTTATTTTACTACTTATATTAATATTAACCTCAATCTTAAGATTATTATTAATATTATCTATTTTAATAATTATTCTACACTTTATATTTTTAATCTTATAATAATATTTATATCACTCAAACTTTATTAAATATCTTAATAAGGATTATATAAGAAATCCTTAAAGTATATTAGATTGATATATATCAGAACCCTCTTAATTCCATTACTACTAATATAAATATAATATTCCAATCTAAGGACTTCAAATTACAAATAGAAATAATAAGATTAATAGTTTATATCATTCTTATTGAAATATATAATAATATTAATAAGATCAAATAATATCATATATTCTTTCATTATATATATAAGATTTATTATAATAAGATACTTATTACTACTAAAGAAATATCTCTTTGAATATTATATAAGGTAATTGATAATACTACTAAACTAAATATATCTATATTTATTCTATTTATATTTAAAATATACTCCTACT
The DNA here is from genome assembly GCA_004366825.1 of Colletotrichum spinosum. Classification (NCBI taxonomy): domain Eukaryota; kingdom Fungi; phylum Ascomycota; class Sordariomycetes; order Glomerellales; family Glomerellaceae; genus Colletotrichum; species Colletotrichum spinosum. The sequence continues at coordinate 11,114 of QAPG01000673.1, forward strand.
TTATAGAAGATTTAGCTTTCTTCCTTAATATTACTACTTAAACTTATATTACATAGAAAACCATAAAAGAAATCTATTATAAGTATATCAAGTAAATTAATAATACTACTTTGATTTAATAAAATAAGTTTCATACTTCTTGTGTCAAAATTCTTCTAATCCAAATCTTTCTATATATATATATAATAAGAGAAAAACAATTAATAAGACTTATTACCTATTTACTATTTATAATAAAGTATATATTCATAAACTTCTTTATAGTTCTAAAGAACTTAGATCTATCATTATAAAACTATACTTTAAAGATTTCTCTTCTATTCTAACAGAATAACTTTTATCGTCTTTAATCACTATCAGAAGTATTTCTATTTAAAGGATATTTAATATTAAATAAAGAATATAAAATATCAAAGAAATAAATAGGATTTAATGATTCCAAATAGGTATATCTATCATTTTTATTATTATTTCTAATAATATAAATATATCATAGTTATATTAAAAGTCTTCAATCTATTTAAGGTTATATACTTCTTGGGAACCCTATAAAGAAAGCTTTACTTACGAGTTAGTTCTTATTTTAAATATTCTATAGATAATACTAAGGCTGAGGAGCTATTTAAATAGGGGAAACCTTAAGTAGTAATAATACAATTAGTTAAGACGATAGCTAATAAATAGAAGGTATATATATATCTATATTTATTATAATCACCTTTTAGAGATTATAGTCAGTTATATAATACTAATACTAGCTGGCTGTTAATACCTATTGATAGCTATTAATAGTTACCAGTTGTTAAGATCTATTAGTGAGAGCTAATAGTTAGTAGTAATTATTATACTTAGTTTATATAACTAGTAGGAACGCTAGTTGTAATTACTTACTATAGAACCTAAGCCTATTATTCTTACTATAAAACGGTAAAAGCCAGCTGGATATTAAATTACTACATCAAGTGGGTAATATAAATATGTTATAAGTATTATAAAATATTTAAAAAGGTATTATGATTTAGAGTAATCCTAGAGATAACTAATTATTTTAACATAGTAATAATATTATAATTCTTAGTCTTACAATTTATAACTCTAATATATATCTTAAAGTCTTTAATTATATTACTATATTAACTAGAAACCTCTAATTACTAACTTTTATATTAATTATTAAAGAAGAATTAGAAGTATTAAGTAGTATAGTAATACTTTTATACTTGTAAAAATTAATTTCTTATTCTATTTCTTAATCTATATAGCACTTAAATAGTATTCAGATAGTGAAAAGAGGCTTATAATCCTATATAGGTATTATAAACCTCTTTATAGCCATTCCTAAACCTTTAAATACATAATAAATATGATAAGATATTTCTATTATAGAGGATAATAATCTTCTACCCTTTTAAATAATCAGTAATATACTATTTTATTTTCAATACTTCAGATCAAGCTGGGAACTTTATATTAGATAACTTATAAGAATAATTTGTTTTCGTTAGATTTTAATCAGAAATCTTAATTCATAATATATCCTATGATTAAGAAGTAGTTGGATATAGAACTAATATTTAACTTCTATAGAAAAGTATTATTATAATATTAAATGTATTATTTAAAGAGCTAATGAAAAAAGAGGTTAAAAGTATTATTACTAATAATATTATAGAGAGTATTTAGGATATCTCTATGATCTATAATAACTATAAATAATTTGAATCTTATACCATTCATAAAAATAGAAACAAAAATATTAATAAGATATTTTAGAAGTGAAAACTTATAACTCTAAGCTTTAGGAGTAATAATAAGTTTGAAATTTTAATATGATTTTAATTTAATGAAACAACTATTAGTTAATTTTTAGTATAGTTGTAACTTTCTTCTAACACAATAATATAATAATATAACTTTATAATATTATATAAATCTATATTTCAATTATAATAAAACTTATAAGATAGATAGTTTTTGAATAGTTCTTATATTTAAAGAAGTAATACTTTCTAAGCTTTATTATAATTATTATTGAATTACTATATAGTCTTATTAAAACTAATACCTTTTAATAAGCAACATATATTAAGGATCCAAAAGAGTAGTTATGAATAGAAATATTAATATCTCATCTATACTCCCTTATTTTATATCTTAAAAATAGTATCTTCAGCCTTATAGATATATAAACTAATAATACTCTTAACTTCTTAAATATAATCTTTTCATATTATAAAGATAAGAAGTTGTAAAAAGCCTCATTTAAAGCTAAACTTAAAACAGTCCTCTTAGAGATAATACTACTAATATTCAATAGAAATATCTTATTACTTAATAGTAATACTCTCTATTTATAGTAAAAGCATTAAACGTAAAAACCAATCTTAATTAATATATATAGATATGACATTTAAAGTATTTAAAAGAGTATATATTAAATATAATACATATATATAGAGTATATTATATCTTGATATACTAATTAGAAGTACCATTTAAGCTCTATTGTATATTATAAGATTAATGACCTTTAAGTAATAATACTACTATACTTAATAAATATTTCAAATAATAAATTAAATACTTTTACTATAGCTTTCACATTATATTACTTAATCACTCTAAACTATATTTCTATACCTTTATTAAAGGTTCATTTATCAATAATCCTAACTTCTTATTTTACCTAGAATTTATTATAATTTGAAATTAAGAGATTACTATAAATAATAATGAATTCAATCTTTATAGTAATTTTATATATTACTTTCCTATTAGAAATAAAAGAATTATTAGAAGTATACTTATCTTAGAGAGTTTTGTTATGATAGTTAATATTAACTCTTTTTATATTAGAACTATATTACTTGAAAAGGTCTTCTAATAGTTAAAATACCTTCAGACTTTAATTACTATATACATTAACTTATACTTATTCTATAAGTACTTTACAAAACTTTATACTACTAAAGGAAAGCGCTATATAATTATTATTATAATATTAGAATAATTATAAAAGTACTATAAGCTTTATAAGGTATAATAAATCAACAGAAATAGTAGTATTGCTAATACTTTTATAAAATGTATATTAAATTATATTCTTAAGAGATGTGTTAATTTAAACTATATAACTATTTAAATAAAAGAATAAGTAACTGAAGTAGAATAAAGCGAGCAAGTACTTCAATAGTATAAAGATAAAAGAATATAAATTACTAAAAATACTATTTTTATATAAATAGAGAGATATTAAAACATATAGTAAAAGAAAAGTTACTAATATTAGTTAGACTATACTATAAGATATTTAATAATTATATATATTATTATATATATAGTAGTATACTTTCTACACTTTATTAACAATAAGTATCAAGTATTTAGTATAAGCTATAGCTTAATATATAGCAATTAGTAAGTAATAATTATACTATAGATCTGAAGCTTTATATAATACTAAATACTATATAATGTAATAATAATAATAGCGAATAAATAAAATACTACTTTATATCCAAATAGTAAGATTACATATAGTATGTATGATCCTCTAGATAAATTAATAATAAACTTTAGGAATAGATTTCAAACAGACGATTCTATTTATAAATCCTTTAGAAGAACTCTATAATTTATAAGTTTTGTTTTTAAAACTTTTGAATAATAGATATAAGTTATAAAGGTAAATATAATAATCCATTAAATAATATTAATTTCAATTTGAATACTTACTGTTTGACTCATTTAGAATCTACCAATGTTATTATACATTACTGGTTTTATTATTTAATGATATAATTTATATCTTCTTTTTAGGTATAACCTATCATTAATTTCCACTTGATTTCGGAAATAAACTTCTTTTATTATAATATTACTAATTTACAAAGAAGTTTCAAAATACGTTCTTGTTTTTATGATAGTTCTTTTAAAGAAATCCTTTTCATTGTTAATACATCTCCTATTAGTTCTTAGCTTATATAGAAGTAATTGAATATATTACTTTATTTATGATGAATAATATAATGTATAATAAGATTATTGCTGGACATAATAAAGTTATAATTAATAATAAAGACTTCAAAGAAAGAATATCTTCTTATTCTAAGAGAATTGTAAAGTGTTATACGCTTATTCTTAAATTATTTATTTTTGCATTTAAAACTAGAAGAAAGTCATTAGTATTAAAAGCTTTCTTATGATGAACATTACTAAGTCTCCTAGATCTAAGACTACTAGAGTAATCTTAATCTGATTAAATTATAAGGACAAATCTATAAAAAAAGATAATAATAAAAAGGCTTATAATATTTATTTAATTCTTCTTTTTCTCTTATTAAGAATTAGAGTTTCTTTTAGAATCTACTATCAAGATCTCTATTATTAATATAAGTATTACTTAATTAGTAATATTTATTAGTCAGGCATAGAGAAGACTATTGATCTTTATACTGTATTTCTTATTATTCTTAATACTAATAATAGTAAATTAATAATCAATATTTATTATATAGGTTTTTCTATTAATTTCCATATCTTATATAACTTAAATAGTAACTCTTAAATATTAGGAGCTTTATAATATTATTACTAGTATTTATATTAACTATAGTAATAGTTATTTAATTCTTATATCTATTCTCTATATTATTTTATATATTCTATAACTTCTATATTATCTATAACGTCTATTATTTCTATTATCTCTATTATTTCTATTATTTCTATTATTTCTATTATTTCTATTATTTCTATTATTTCTATTATTTCTATTATTTCTATTATTTCTATTATTTCTATTATTTCTATTATTTCTATTATTTCTATTATTTCTATTATTTCTATTATTTCTATTATTTCTAT
>QAPG01000674.1:0-16142 GCA_004366825.1 Colletotrichum spinosum
GATAGGAATATAATGTAAAGAGAGAAGTAAATATAAAGTTAGACTTTTAACCTATTAAACTAATAATAGGTAACTAATAAAAAGTTAAGGGGAATTAAGAAGTCTTAATTATCAAAATATAAGTCATTCAGAATAATATCTAAAAGTAATACTAATATTAATATAAATAGTAATAATAATAAGAAGTTCTGATTCTATAGAAAGTAGGGAATTTCGTAGTATTAATATCTAAATAGAGTTTATTTTCAGAAAGGTTAACTTTATGTTATATAGAGCTCTTAGCTCTATTACGCTTAGGCTACTAAGTGGTCTATTTACCAAATATTCTAATATTATAGTTTAATCAATTTAGAGTATGAATAATTCAGGTAGTATAACCTTAACTCTAATAATTGATTTTCTATAATAAATAGAAGATATAGGGTTATGAGAGTAATAAAGAATACTCAAGCCCTTATTTACTTAAAATAGGTTATTAGGATAAATATGAGTAATAGCTAAACAGCTAGAACTCTAACATATTCTTATAATAGTACTTTAACTTTATCTATAGCTATTTATATAAAGCTTTGAAATACTTAGTAAGAGTTATAAGTTATTATTATTATAAACAATAATAATATTACTACTATTAGTAATAATAATTCCCTTTCTATTTAAATAGTTAGTAATATATTATTTTAACTTTAAATATTTTAGATTTAACCAATTTTAAATCCTATAATATATAAGAATAGCTTACCATTTCTATATTCCAGCTAAGAATTATATTTTATGATATATTGTATAGCTAAAGAATAGTTAGATATAATACTGATATTTTACCTCTATAGAAAAAGTATTATTATAATACTTAGATTATTATTTAAAAGGTTAATTAAAAAAGAGATTAAAAGTATTATTACTAATAGCATTATAAAGACTATCTAATATAATCTTACTTTCTATAATAATTATAAGTATTTTAAATCTTATATTATTAATAAAGTTAAGAATAAAGATATTAAAAGATATATAAGAAGTTAAAACTTATAATCTAAAGTTTTAGAAATAATAATAAGTTTAGAATACTAAGATAGTTACTAATAATTCAATAAAGTAGCTAGTAGTTAATTTTAGTTATAATTCTAACTTTCTTCTAATATAATAGTATAATAGTATAACTTTAAAATATTATATAAACTTATATTTAAAATAGAATAGAATTTGTGAAATATATTATAACTAAACTATTGCTGCCTGAGGTTTCCTCCGTTTAAACGGTTCCTCAGAACCAGTATTATCTATAGAGTATATGAGGCAAGAGCCAACCATAGGGTGCAACTACCTTTAAAGGGACCCCGAGAGGCATGTGACTTTAAATAGATCAGAGACCTTCAATACAACTATAATAATATTATAACTAAACTACTTTCATATTTTAAGGATTAATATCTTTTAGGTTTTATGATAAGTATTATTAAACTACTATATAGTCTTATTAAAGTAAATACCTACTAATAGGTAACTTATTTTAAAATACTATAAAGAGTAGTTATAAATAGAGATATTAAGATATAACTTATACTTCTTTATCTTATATTTTAGAAATAATACCTTTAGTTTTATAAGTATATAAACTCATAATACCTCTAGTCTTTTAGATATTACCTTCTTATATTATAAAAATAAGAAGCTCTAGAAAGCTTTAATTAAAGTTAAATCTAAAATAATCCTCTTAAAAGTAATACTACTAGTATTTAATAGAAATATCTTATTGCTTAATAGTAATACCTTCTATTTATACTAAAGGTATTAAAAGTAAAACCTTACTTTTATTAATATATATATAATACCTAAAGTACTTAAAAAGTATATATTAAATAATATATATAGGAGGTATTTCTTAATTTAGTATGCCAGCCTGAAGTTTTTCAACCTATCTTATATAGTATAAACATAATAACCATTAAGTCAAAATACTACTACACTTAATAAATAACTTAAATAGTAAATTAAATATTTTAACTATACTTTTAACTTTATATTACTTAATTTCTCTAAAGTATATTTTTATATTTTTATTGATAGCTCGTTTACTAAAAATACTCACTTCTTATTTTAACTAAGATTTATAATAATCTTAAGTTAAGAGATTGCTACTAATAATAACTAGTTTGAACTCTATAATAACTTTATATATTACTCTTCTATTAAAAATAAAAGAATTATCAAAGATATATTTACTTTAGAGATTTATATTATAATAACTACTATAAACCTTATTTATATTATAGTTATATTATTTAAAAAAATCTTCTAATACTAAAAACCCTTTTTAATCCTAACTATTATATATACTAATTTATACTTACTTTATAAATACCTTATAGAACTTAGTACTACTAAGGAAAAATACTTTATAATTAATATTATAGTATTAAGATAGTTATATAGATACTATAAGTTTTATAAGATATAGTAAATTAATAGAGATAATAATATTACTAATACTTTTACAAAAAGTATACTAAACTATACTTTTAAGAGATTTATGAATTTAANATTAATAGAGATAATAATATTACTAATACTTTTACAAAAAGTATACTAAACTATACTTTTAAGAGATTTATGAATTTAAACTATATAACTATTTAAATAGAAAGATAAATAATTCAAATAGAATAAATCAATAAGTATTTAAATATTATTAAGGTAAAACCGTATAGATTGCTAAAGGTACTATCTTTTATATAAATTGATAGATATTAAAACATATAGTAAAAAGAAAAGTTACTAGTATTAATTATACTATAGTATAAAGTATATAGAAACTATATATACTACTATATATATAATAGTATACTTTCTACGCCCTATTAGTAATAAGTATTAAATACTTAGTATTAACTATAATTATATATATAGCAATCAGTAAGTAATTACCATACTATAGATCTAGAGCTTTATACAATACTACATACTATATATAATAATAATAATAATACTAATAATAATAATAATAAATAATTAGAATACCACTTTACACCTATATAGCAAGATTATATATAGTATATATTACCCTCTAGATAAACTAATAATAAGTTAGCTTACAGTTTCTATATAAGTATAGTAAGACTCAACCTGCTTTTATTAGTATATAATCTTCATATATTAAATATAGCTAATACATAAAAAATATGTATATAGATATCAAAACTTCTAGTATAACTTAATGGTTTCTAAAGTCTTAATGATTCTATTATCAACATATTCTAAAGTATTTAATAATTAGGATTATAATACTATATTGATATTAGGATATTATCTAATTAATATTTAATTTGTAAAAGTTTTAATTTAATATAGTAATTTATAAGATAGTTAAAAAGTTAACTTTTGAATATTTATAAGCTACCTATTGTTTATAGCTTTTGGAATATCTTTCAAGTTTCATCTATCAAACTGATAGTTTTAATCAAAAGAATTGTAAGTAAATATTATTATAGTGATAGTATATTTTTGAAATTATAGATAGCTATATATATTTTAACGGGTTCTTAACTTTATTACAAAGAATATAGAAGAAGAATAAATTATAGAGTGCCTAACCCTTAGTATTTTATTTTATTCTATCTTTAAGAGATTCAAAAAAGGTTCTTAACCCCATAATCTTAATAATAACCTTTAACTATATATATTAAGCTTTAGTTTAATAAGACTTTTTCTTATTATTATTATAAGGTTTCCCATTACTATAGAGTTAAATATTAATATAGAATGAAAAGTATAACTATCTATAATAGAAAGTAATTCTATTACTATATTAACTAGTTATTATTAGATTTATTCTAATATATAAAGAACTTCTATTTCTATTATTCTAATAGAAGTAATAGGAAATTCTACGATATGTCTATATGAATAAATCGTATAGAAATCGCTCTTCAAATATATACTTATCTTACCTTTTTACTTAGTAGTTCCTAAGTAAATGAAGTAAAAGTATAGAGGTTTATTCTTTTACAGAGTATTAGAAGTAGTTCAAGCCTATGTGCTATAGCTATAGTAGCCTATGTGTTATAGCTATAGTTAGAACTCTAGTAGTATAGCTGGAACTCTAGTAGTATAGCTAGAATTCTAAAATAAACCTTCTATATAAGAACTTTAATATCTCTATAGATAATAGTTAGAAATAGTTAATTATACTATCAATCGAATCACTATTTCTCCATCCATTTCACTATTACTATTACGATTATTTTGAACAAGTCCTCATTTTGAAAAAACTACATTTATTATATCATATTTCTCCTGATTTTACAGTTATCTATAGTAATAACTTAACTGTTGATTTACCTACCTATCTATCTATTCTAATAGTTATAAGCTAGTATTAATATAAATACTATTATTAAGTAAAATGTATAGTTAAATCTATATATAGGGTAAAAAGCTTAGGTATTACTCTAAGTATATAGTTAAGGTAACTAAATACTTTACCTACTTACTAATAACTTCTAATATTCATATTTAAACTTTATAATTAGATAAAGAGATTATAAATAATGAAGACAAAGCCTAGTCTTTAAGAGGAAACTCCCTAAAGAATGAATTAGTATAACGATTAGTAATAAAACTATAATAATAGATAATATTAAACTAGTAATAAGTAACTAGTAAAAGGTCAAGGGGAATTAATAACTCTTAATTATCCAAACATAGGTCATATAGAATAGTATCTGAAAATAGTGCTAATATTGATATAAATAGTAATGATAATAAGAAGTTCGGATTGTATAGGAAGTGGGGAACTTCGCAATATTAATATCTAAATAGAATTTATTTTTAAAAGATTTAACCTTATATTATATGAAGCTTTCAGCTCTATTATACTTAAGCCACTAAGTAGTCTATTTACTAAATACTCTAATATTATAATTTGATTCACTTAGAGTATAAATAATTCAAACAGTGAAACTTTAACTCTAACAATTAATTTTCTATAATAAATAGAAAACATAAGGTTATAAGAATAATAGAGAATACTTAAGCCTTTAAATACTTAAAACGAATTATTAAGATAAATATACGTAATAGCTAAATAGCTAGAACTCTGATATCCTCTTTAAAATATATAAGATAAACAAATCTTTTGTAGCTTAAAGAATAGTGAAAACTCTAAAAATTACATAAGGAAAATAGAGAAACATCTTTAAAAGATTAAAGTCTGAAAAGCCTAAAGTTTAGAAAAGGTTTAAAGTAAAAGACTTAAAAATAAAATAAATCAGGAAAAATCAGAAAAACCTAAAACTAATAAAAAGCTAAAGGAAAAAATTAATTCTCGGAAAATAAACTATCAAGACTATACTTTTATAAGAAAGTTAAATATTAAAGCTATTCTATAAAACCCTCTTAATAATATTATTAAGTTTAACCCAACCTAAAGGCTTCTTCAAAGAATTAGCTATATTATCATTCATATTAATATAATAGAAATTAATCTAATTATCTTAAATAAGATGTCCAATATAGTAATAACAAATATCAATATACTTAGCTTTTCTATAGAATTTGGTATTTTTAATAAGCTTTTTAGCTAATTAATTATCTATAGAACTAATTAGCTTCTAAATGGTTTTAAATCTTGAAGTCTTATTAATAAAACTATAGTTATTATATAAATAAATAGCTTCTATAGTAATATCTACTAAAGCTATATATTAAGCTTTATAAGTAGATAGAATTACTATTTTGTATTTAACTAAACTATAACGTATAATATTATAAGGATCTAAGCAAAATATATAAACTAAAATAGATTTTCTATTATTAATATCTCTACTCCAATCTAAATCTATAAATCTAAATAAATTAAAAGAATTGATATTATTATAGTTATAAACTAACCTATAATTAGAATTCTTTTTTAAGTAATTTTATATCTTATTAAAAAGAATAAAATATACTTTAGAAAGGTTTGAAGAAAATTAAAAATGAGTAGTAATAATAAGAATAATATCTAGCCTAGTTTTTGAAACTAAATATAATAAAGCCCCTATTTCTTTTTCATATTTTAATATTTCTTCTTTTAGAATATTATTCTTATTAATAAAGAATTTAGCTTTATCATCTATTAGAAAATTAAAATTATTAATATCCTTTTTATTTAAATCTAATAAGGGTTTTATTAGTATATTTAAACTAATTTATTTCTATACTTTTATTCTTCTAGTTAATAAGTAAATTATTACTTAAAACAATATTAAGTTCTCCTAGATCTTAGGATTTTATATCATTTTAAAGACTACTATAAATATACTCTAAAGTAATAGAATTATTAGCTCTTAATAGTATATCATTAATATTATATATTAAAATAGCTAAATATTTACTTTTATTAAGAGTAATACTAAATATAAATATTCCTCTTTTATAAAGAAATACTTTCAAACCAATGTTATATGAAATAGATTTAAAGTATAAATACTACAGTCTGAAGCTTTATTTCAAGCTATATAAAACCATATTTAATAATAAATAAATAAAAAGCGAATTCTTATCATTAGTACTATAAATCAAACTTTTAAAGCCTTTATTGTAGATATAGCCAGTAGGTAACTTGATATATATCTTTTTATCTATTTCTATATAAATAAATATAATAGTGATATTATATTAAATTGAAATCCAGTTATAATAAGGAGATATAATTAATATATATCTATAACCTTTAGACCTATAAGTAATACTAAAAGTTTCTAAATAATTAATATTAAAATACTAATTAAAGCTTTAAGCAACCTATCTACCTTTATATATAAGATTACTAAGATTCTAATTATTAGGTTCTATTTTATAAATCTATCTATTCCTTAATATATTAATATCAATCTTTTTAATAAAAGAAATATTAAGTAGTAGTATAGTAGTCTAAATTTCTATAGATTTAATAGACTTAACTTCTTTATTTATAATCTAAATCTAGTTATTACTAAATTAAGAACTTATAACTTTTAAAGAAATAGTTAGTTCATCTAGAGTATTAATTAATTATATATATAGTAGTATAGAAATTATTATATTTACTAATGAATAAGTTATTATTATAATTATATTAATTATAATTAGTATAAAAGACTACAAAAGATAGTTGTTAACTATAAGGAATATACTTTCTTTATATAACTAATATCTACAGTCTTTTTTAACTTCTAGACTTAAAAAGAAAATCTCTATAGATATAGTAGACTTTTTATTAGAGTTTGTAATACTATTTATAATCCTTTTAAGACAAAGTATAGAAAAACTACTTAGTTTCTTATTAAGAGAAAGATCTAAGTTATTATTACTATTATTAACTTTATTAAGAAGAAGAAAATAAATAATATGTTTAGTATAATTATAAACTCTATTAGTTCTAGAAAGAATTACTAGAATTAAATTAATTAGTCTTATTCCTTTTATTAAATTGACTAGACTTGGTAATTACAATATTATTAAAAATAAATAACTCTTCTTTTTATTAAAAATCAAATCAACCTTTAAGAATATTTCTATCTTTAGACTCAATAGTATTATAAATTTAAAAGTCCCAAACTTGATAAGTATTATAACTATAAATAACTATAGTATTTATTCTTATCTTTAGATTAAACTTCTTAGAATACTTATTTTCAACTTTATAATAATACATATTGCCCCATACCTTTATATTACTAATGAAAGATTTCTTTTTATTCTTTAATTCATATAGAATTTTAAACTTAGTAGAAGAATGAGAGGTTTTATTATGAATATAAATAGAAATTAATATAACTAACTCTTAAAAGTATAAAAGAAACTTGGAATTATGAAGAAAGATTCTAAGTTTATTAACTATAGTTTTTATAGCCTTCTCAATCAAATTATTAGGCTTTTAAGTATAGAGTAGTATTATATTATAAATAATACTATTGATAAGATAAATAAGTCTTATTCTATTATTAGAGAACTCAAAGCTACTTTTAATATTACCTTTTTAATTCTCTTATTATTATTATTATTATTAATTTTATTAATAAATTCTTCAAAAGCTAAAATTACTTCTTTAGAGCTTTTACTTCTTAATAATTTTCCTTAGATAAATCTACTATACCTATCTATAAATAAGATAAAGTATTTATAGTAATTATATATCTTTAGTAATATAAGTCTATATAAGTCTAAACTAACATAATTAAAATAATCAAACTTCTGAAAATTATTAGAATTTCTCTTAACTTCATTAGTAAACGTATTTTAAGATAAACTTTACAAATAAATAGTTTATCACCTTTAGAATACTTATAATTAATATTATTTATTATATGCTTAATTAACTTAAGAATATTATTAATGTAATTTATTCTATTATAGTATAGTTTCAAGTTATTAATATTAGTAATATTAATATAAGAAACTGAATAGTTAAGTTAAATAGGGATTCTAAACCCATAGAAGTTGTTAATCTTAATTCTTATAAATAAGAGTTTATCCTACTTAATCTTATATAATATAAGTTTAATAAAGTAAATAGATAATATTCCCATTCAGTTAAATTTAAACTGACTTAATAGATTAATACTTGGTTTTAATATATAATAAATATTATATGAAAAGTATTTAATATTATTTAAAATAATTTTTAAATTACTTTTTATAGTTAAAGTAATCTCTTTAGGATTATCCTACTTAATAAGTAAAAGAATCTTAATTTTATTAACTAAAAGATTATAATCTTTAACTATATAAATAGTAAATCTAATATTAATAAAGAATACAATACTTTTATTCTATTTAATAGAACTACTCATTTACTAAATCTTCTTAGAGATTAAAATACCTAGAGTCTTTTTAATAAAAGTCTTTTTAAGAAAAAGATTAAGTTAGAATTATATTTTCAAAATTAATACTTTCCTCCTTATCTTCATCTTCTTCCTTTTTCATATTAAAGTCAGGTTATATAAGATCTTTAGTTATATTACTAGAAATCTCTTTAACTATCCCTTTTTAAACTAAAGTAATATGAACTAATTTTGAAATATTAGTCTTATCTTTTTTATCCTTTTTTTTAAAAAAGGACTTAGGAAAACTCTTATTAATTTTAGATTTTATCTAAATAGAAATTCTTTTAAGATAAAGACTAAAGTGATATTCTCTTTAGTATAGTTAGTCTTTCATAATAATTATAGAAATTACCTTTCTATTCCTTCTAGAATTTCTGAATAACCTTTAGAGAAGACTACTCAATAACCTTATTTTTAAAGTTCTTCTTAATTATAAAATTGAATAAGAAAGTCTAAATTTTCCTTCTAAATTTATTTAATAAGTTAGAAATAAAAGGTCTAACTTATAGAAACCATTATTAGATCTAAGATTTCAAATAATTGAAATAACAAGACTTTTATGATCTTTATCTAGATTATTTAAGATATAAGTAATGATTACTTAGTCGGGTAATTTAACTTTATTATAAAAAGAGTTATTAATACGTTCTTTTATCTTATTCAAATATTCTTTTATAGATGTAGAGTTATTAAACGTAGTATTAAGAAGCCTTTTACAAATAAGAAACTTATTAGAAAAACTAATTAATTTATAAAGTCTATTTAGATAACTAAATATGTAACAAACATTAGAACTATTTCTTATAACTCTTAAAAGACTATCTTTACAATTTAACTATATATACCTGAGAGTTTTATTATAATTATTAATAGTAACTCTAATAATAGGAAATCTATAAAAATACTTTTATTAATAAGTACAACTCTCATATAGACAGACCAAACACTATAATTCTAAGTCTCTTTTAACTTAAGAATAAAGTAAGACTTAGAGTTACCTATATTCTTAAGTATCAACTTAAGAAAGTAAAATAGTTATTTAATAAAGAAATCTAAATCCTATAGTAGAATTAAGATATTCAGAGTCTAACTCTAGTAAACTATTATTTCTTAAAAGATTAATAATAATATAACTTAATAGTTAATTAATAGATTAATACTCCTATACCTTATAATAGTCTAAAGTTTAAATCGTATAAGAAACATTCTTTTATAAAAGTTAGAAATATCCTGAAGTTCTAATTTATCAAGATCTTAATAAACTTGAAATTCTAATTTAAAAAGGTTTCAATAGACTTAAAAGCTAGTTTATAAGAGGTCTTAGTAGACCTAAAAGCTCATTTTTAGAAAGTCTTAATAGACTTATAATATAAGAGATTTTTAGTTTCTAATATTTAACTATTTCTTTTACTAATTTAATAATAAACATATTATTCTAATAAATATAATCTCCTTATAGATTTATCTAATATTAAACTAATTAATTAATAAGACGAATTAAATAATTAGTTAGAATAAATATAAAAAGAATAAGCTATAGAGTTTTATAGAAGTAGTTAAGAGAAACTTTATATTAATAGATAAGTATAGGGAAATTCGAAATTAGTCAGTATAATTTCTAATATAATCTAAATAGATGTTAGTAAAAGTATAAATATTAATATTAATAATAAGTATAAATAGAAATATAATATAGAAAACAAAATTAATATAAAACTAGACTTATAACCTATTAAACTAATAATAAGTAACTAATTAAAAGTCAAGAAGAATTAACAACTCTTAATTATTAAAGAATAAATTATTTAGAATAATATCTAGAAATAGTACTAATATTAATATAAATAGTAATAATAATAGGAAGTTCGAATTCTATAAGAAGTAGGGAACTTCGTAATATTAATAACTAAGTAGAATTCATTTTCAGAAAGATTTACCTCACGTCATATAGAGCGTTTAGCTCTATTATACTCAGGCTACTATATAGTCTATTTACTAAATATTCTAATATTGTAATTTAATTAATTTAGAATATACATAATTAAAGTAGTATAACCTTAACTCTAATGATTAAATTTCTACAATAAATAGGGAACATTGGGCTATGAGAGTAATAGAGAATACTCAAGCTTCAAATATTTAAAACGGGTTATTAGGATAAATATGAGTAATAGCTAAATAGCTAGAACTCTAACAGATAAAAGTAGAGAAATATAGAAATAAATAGATAAACTAATTTTCCTAGTTTTTATATTAATAAACAATAGGTCTTATACTTTCATTTCAAAGAGGAGCTAATAGCTTACTCTCTACTACGACTATTAGTAGGTATATTACCTCCTTAAATAAAACTTCAGCCCTCCTACCCCCTACTAACCACTATAGCTAGCCCCTAGTAAATTTAAAGTTAAACTCTTTATAGTAATAGCAGTTAGTGTATTTGTTTCATATCAACTTTCTTATAGATAATAATTAATTAACAATTCCTTCTGTAATAACCTGATGTCTTTATATTCTTATATTCTTATAACTATTAATATATAATTGAAATACCTTTACATATTTAATTACTACTACCTATAAGTATTTTATATAAATATTAATTATAATTTCAATATCTATAACTTTACTATCCTCAAGATTACATTCTACTTATTTTTAAAATAAGACTTTATACTATTAATATAAAGGTTTTCTATTATCAATATAAATATACTTATGATTTCTATATAAATATAATAGAATCCAACTTACTCTTATTAGCAAATAACTCTAATATATTAAATAAAACTAATATATAAATTATGTTTATATAGATATACATATTTCTAATATAACTTAAGAATTTCTAAAGCCTTAGTAATTATATTCTTATAATACTTTAAAATATCTAATAATTAGTATTATAATACTTTATTAAGATGAAAATGTTGTCTAATTCCTACTTAATCTTTAAAATATTTAACTTAATATAATAACTCATAGGATAATTAGATAATTACTTTTTAAATATTTACAAGTTATCTATTAATTATAGCTTTTGGAATAATCTTATTAAGATCTAATCTAATCAACTAGTAGTTTTAATTATAAGGATTATAAGTAAATATTATTATACTTATTTAATACTTCTTCTTTTATAAATAGCTATATAGATTTAAAAACTATTTTCAATTTATTATAAAGAATATAGAAGAGTAATAGATTATGGAATACTTAATTCTTCATACTTTATTTTATCCTATCTTCAAGATATTTAAAAAGATTCTTAACTCTATAACCTTAATAATTACTTTTAGCTATATATAATAAGTTTTAAGTTTAAGAAAGTTCTCTCGATATAGATTATTACTATAAAGTCTTCCATTACTCTAAAGTTGAATATTATAACTAAAAGTATAATTACTCATAATAATAAGTAATTTTATAATCATTTTAATTAGTTGTAAGATAGTATTAATATAAATACTATTATTGGCTAAAATGTATAGTTAAATATATCTATAGAGTAAAGAGCTTAGATATTATTTTAAATATAGAGCAAAACTAATTCAATATCTCTATTTAAATTAACAGTAATTATAATTATTATAGAATAATGAATAAGAAGGTTATAGAATAGTAGAACTTTATATGAATTATATTACTATAATCATACTAATTAAATATTATTCTGAATATTCACTTAGAAACTTATATTACTAAGATAATTATAATATATATTAACTTTACTAAGTAAATATCTAAAGCTTTATTCTATATAATCCTAAGAATAGTATATTTACCCATCTTTGGGAAACTATAATTATATTAATACAATTAATTCTAAACTTTATAAGAATTTATATAAAGATATATATAATTAGTAGTTTAACTATTTATACTATTAGTAATATACTAAAAGAGATATGTATAAATAAATTCATAAATCTTATTAAATTACTAATTATAATATTTTCTAGCTTAAGGAATAGAAGTATAAATAGTTAATAATTAACTTGATATAAATTAATATAGCTTTGGTAGTTATATTACTAATTATCTTAGAATAACGTATATTAATCTACTAATTACTTATATATACTTTATAGATTTACTTAATAGTATGATATATATTCAGCCCCCTACCTAGTAGGTAGCTTTATATAATACTTAGTATAAAGTCTCTATAATAATAAAAACCTAGTAATATATTATAGCCTATTTATAGTTCTATAGGCAAATATTATACAAAGGACTTAGTAGTATAGTATTTAATTTAAACCTAGCCCCAATCTAGAAATTATATATATATAGGTAATTTAAAGTAATAGAGTGACGACTAAATATGTAAACTTACTAGTATAGGCTGCGTGATAGTCTCTACCGTAAGTTATAGCTTAATATACTAATAGTAGCTTTAAAGTATTAAACTTACTATAGTAATACTTATAATATTAATTCATACCAGAATGCCACTAGCACATCTTAATAATACCAGCCTTATAAATAAAAGAGAGCGATAGAAGACTAGCCCTCTCTTCATCCTACAATAATACTACTACTACTAATAATAATAATAATAATAATAATAAGAATACAGACTACTCCTAACTACTACTTATTACTATACTTATCCCTTATAATCTCAATATAAATATCAATCTTATTAAGCCTAGACAACTATAAGGATTATAATTACCTTTATAAAAACCTAAATAGATTAGTATTCTATAAAAATAAATCTACTACTTTCTCTTACCGTTTTAAGATAGCTATAGCTAAATTCAACCTCAAAGTATTACTAATAGATAAAGCTATGAGTATAATTAAGAAGTATAAAATTGAAAGAATAAAAAAGAATCTAATATCTAAAAGTAAGATATTTAGTAATAGTCCTAAATACTTCAAATATATATTAGAAGTAGCTCGTCAGATACTACTCTATTATAAAAATATATATATGTTGAAATCTTTAACTTATAGTTATCAGCTAACACTCAGGAAGGCTAAGATAACCTGAAATTAGAGATATTATAAGACTTATATACTATGAGTATAATATTATTGCAATTTAAAGACCTCAAGTAACTATAGCTATAGTAGTTAGTATAAGATAGGTTAAGGTATAGGCCCTAGCTAGATGCTAAATATTCTCTATGCAAAGCAAAAGGCTTACAGATTTACTAAAAAAAAACCAAATATCTAATTCTTTATTTTACTAAATATCTCTTAATTACTATATTTACCTCAAAAAACCTAAATAAAATAGACCTAGACTTATTATAAGGACTATTTCATGATATATTGAAAGAATACTTCATTAAAGTCTAATACTAAATTATAGACTTAATAGATAAAGGTTAGGTCTAAGTTAACTTATCTATAACAAAATACCTATTTTCTCTATTGAAAGACCTAAGGGAAAATAGTAATCCTATATAGATTATTATGTTTTTAATACTATTATATTTATAACTATTACTTTCTACTATTAATTAAAGATTCACTATACTTATTATCTAAAGTAGAATAATATATAAAAACTAAAATCTATATAGTTTTCTATAAGAGCTATATTATAGAGAAAAGAATATAGAACTATAATTTAGATATACTTTAACTTATTTAATTAACTTATTACTTTTTCAGACTAATAAGTATACCTATAATATCCTAATACTATATTAATAATATACTTTAAAATATTCTTAATATTCTTATCATAACCTGCTTAGATAGTACCTTTATATATAATTATAGATTTAAAGATAACTATAAAGATAAACTTCAATAAATGCTCGAGTAGTTATAAGAAGCTAGTTTAGACTTAGACTCAGAGAAATATATATTCTCTATGAAATAGACTAAGTATCTAGGTTTTATTATTAAGGTGGGGAAAAGGATCTATTGTAATCCTAAAAAGATAAATGTATATATATATATATATATATATAAGAAGTCACTAAGAATATCTATAGTATTTAAAGCTTCTTTAGCTTTATAGATTTCTATGATAATTTAATTAATCTTTTTCTAGTTTAATAAAACTCTTTATATTACTTATATAAAAGTAGTATTGTTTCATTCGGATATTATATATTAATAAGTATTTAAAGTACGTAAATCTATATTTCCTTTAGAACTAGGTATAGTTTAATAAGATCTGGAGTAATATATTGTAGTAGAAATAGATTACTTAGGAGTAGTATTAAGTAGTAATATTTTATGAGAAAATAGAAGTAATATACTATAACTAGTTATTCATTATTTAACTAGACTTATCTCAACCCAATAGAGTTATGCTATTTATAATAAGGAACTACAAGTAGTTATCTTATATTTAAAAGTATAATTAGTAGAGTTATAGATTATAGTAAAGCTATTTATTATCTTCTGTTATTATTAAGCCTTATAATATTTTATAACCTCGATACTTATCTTAGGATAATAAATAAAAAAAGTATAAACCCTATTAGAATTTAGCTTTATTTTGAAATACTATTCAGGTTATTTTATAAGATATCTTAATGTTTCTTTTTAAATAGAACTAAAATAATATAATAGAACTATAACTTTTAATATAAGTTTTCTACTTTGTTTTTACTTAAGTTTAAAAGTAAAAGTAAGTTTTCTTTAGTATTTCTAACTTATAATATATAGATAGAAGGTAACTAAGAAGGGGTTATATAGGTAGGGGATACTCATTAGTATATTACTAGTAAATTACTAGATAGATATATTATATTCTAAAGTATTATATTATTAATATTATAGACCTAGGTAATTATAGTAATATAAATATATAAGGTCTATTTAGAAACTATTTAATAAGTGGTAAAAATATCTTTATTAGAAGTTTTGATATAGATATAAGTAGTTAATTATATAATAAGAAAGAATAGTATTTTACTATACCCAAGCTAGGTCTAAATCCTTAAATACAAATAACTAATAATTATAATCTTCAAAATAATTTATAATTTTTTAATATAAAGTTATTTTAATATTTACCTAATATGAATATGTTAGTTAATCTAGAGGGTAATATATGCTATACGTAACCTTGCTATATAGGTGCAAACTAGTGTTCTAGTTATTTATTATTATTATTATTATATTATATAGTACTACGTATTATATAAAGCTCTAGATCTATAATATAGTAATTACTTACTAACTACTATACATTTAGCTATAGCTAGTACTAAGTACTTAGTACCTATTACTAATAAGGCGTAGAAGGTATATTACTATATATATAGTAATATATATAGTTACTATATACCTTATAGTATAATACAACTAATACTA
>QAPG01000675.1:0-16268 GCA_004366825.1 Colletotrichum spinosum
ATAATAATAATAATAATAATAATAATAATAATAATAATAATAATAATAATAATAATAATAATAATAATAATAATAATAATAAGAACTACCTATTATTATTATACTTAACCCTCATAGCTTTAATATAAATAATAATCTTAATAAAGCTATTAATACCTATAAGAATTATAACTACTTTATAAAAGCTTAGATAAACTAGTATTATATGAAAATAACTTTACTACTCTTCTTAACTCTTTTAAAATAACTATAATTAAATTTGACTTCAAAATATTATTAATAGATAAAGCTCTTAGTATAATTCAGAAGTATAAGATTAAAAGAGTAGAAAAGAATCTGATACTGAGAAGGAGGGTATTCCGTAATAATTCTAAATATTTTGAATATATATAAGAAATAGCTTATTAGGTATTGCTTCATTCTAAATATATATATATATATATATATTAGAATCTATTATAATAATTAGTTACTAGTGAGGAAGGCTTAAAGCTAGAGATATCTTATTGTAATATTTTGATGAATAAGTAATATAGTATGTGGTCTGAATATAAGTTATTAAAAGTTATGATCTATTCAAACTAGAATAAAGTATTTAAATATATATAAATAAAGTAACTAGGCTTTATATAATCTGGTATAATTGCCTCATAGCCTTTATATTATACTTATTTTTATGTATCTCTCTAGTGGTAGAACTGCTAGAGATCACCTTATATCTTATAAATTGTTTTAAATAGTATACGTTTAAAACTAAAAGTCGGTAAGTCTTATTAAAATAGCCTTGAGAGTATTTAAATAAAAGAAATAGTTTATTATAATAAATCTATTATAATCTGTTATACTCTTAACTGTTTCTTATCCTTTCTTATTAAGAGTAATTATTTAACTCTTTCTAAAATTGTCATTTATTCAATTCTTAAATATTATAAATAGTTTATTTACTATTTTATTCCTTACGAATTTCTTTCTTTCTCTATATATTAGTATTTTAAGAACTTATTCTTTTTATACTTATTAGTAATATATATTGACAAAATGGATTCTATAGATTAATCTTTACTTAAGTAATAAGTCCTATTTATTATTGATATTCTAATTATTAATGAGACTTACTAAAGCTAAAGTAGTTAATGATAATTTATTAAATATTGCTATTAACCTCTTGATATACTTTAATTTAAGTACTCTGTTTAGTAATTTTATATTAACTTTCCCTTTATTTATTCTTACGTTGAAGAGAATATGTTTTAATTCTAATTTAAAAAGCATTTAAAAATTTTAATATAAGATCATAATTAGCATTTCCTATCTTTAGTTCATTGTTAATAATACCTCTAATACCCATGACGTTATGATTCCTTTCTTTAAGAGGTTTGTTTTATTTAATATTTCTGTTTACATTATATATTATTTAATTAAACTTATAATTATTATTTCTCTTTTATATTTCTTACCATTAATATTCTTACTAATCTTACTAATCTTAATTATAACTATCTGTTTCTTAAGATTTGAAGTTAGATTAATAATACTATAAATATTAATCTAATTGAGGGAGAGTTAATATTTAAATAATAATATGAAATTAAACAAAATTAACTTGAATTATTTAGTTAATTATATTTTACCAAGTTTCTTAAGTTATTAAAATACCTAATATCTTTACTTCTACCTCAAATTCCTAAAATACTTACAGCTAATAGTACTAAAATCAGTATTTTAAAGAAGATTACTATTATAATAAAAAGCCTATTAAAATTAAATGCTTTTATAGATATCTTAAAAAAGCTCCTATTTTATTTCTTCTTTCTAAAGATAAAAAAGATAATCTGACTAGTAATCTTTTAGTTATATGGGAAGAGTAGGAAGAGATTAAGCTTATTATAAAGAATCTTAAAGACAAAGAAGATAATATTAATAAGTTTATTAAATATCTTAAGAAGTATATTAAGACTATATCTAATCTATAAAGGAGTCTATTTAATTTAGAAATAAAAAGGTTGTTTTAAGATAAAGAATTTTAAATACTAATTTGAAAATACTAAATATTAATTAATTGAAGTAAATAAGAAGTCTACTTTTTCTAAGAATATTATAATAAAATCTATTCTTTGTAACAAGAATAATTTGAATAAAACTATAGAGAAATCTATTTTGAACCTTTTAAGATGAAACAAATGAGTAATTTTTAGTCTATTTAAACTTTTCTCTATATTATCCATTACGTAAGTCTTATATTGTCTCGTAAAGATTATTTCTATATTATTAAACTTAGCAGCTGAAATTGACTTTCTAATAATTATTATTAATATAGAATTAAATTAAAGAGACTTTATATTTTAATTTCTAATTAGACTTATAAACCTTTTAAGAAGTATCCTATTATTATTTAAGTTTCCAATAATAATAGGATAAGTAATTTAGCTTAAGATTATAATTCTAAATCTAACTGTTTATGAACAAAAGGCAAGAGAATTAGTAAAATAGAGAAGTTGTTTTAATTTAAACTTTAGTCTGAGTAGTAGAAAAGAATTATCATTAGCCTTTTCTAAGAATAGAAGTATCTAAGTCTACTATTAGAATGTTAGTTATTATAAAACTTATTATTGTATAGCTATTTCAAATATTACTATCTATCTAACCTTTTATTACTAGTCTTATTCTAAGTCTTTTAATAATTTGAACTAAGTCTCTTATTAGCTATAGCTTTAAATCTTAAGTAGTTACTAGAGGATTTAAAAATTAGAATCTAAGACTTTAAATAGTTACTCGTAGATTTAGAAACTCGAGTTTTAACTTTAGTATTTTAATAACTAGCTTTAGTAGTTTCCCTCTATTTCTTAAATAAGCTTCGATATTAACTTTGTCTTTTAAAATATATATAATTAGTCTTCTATACTTATTGAAATCAATTTTTATATACTATTTATTATATCTCACCTATCTACTTAGAGCTTTGAATGTAAATAGTCTATTTTAAATGAGATATAAGTTTAAACAGAAAGCTTTGTTTTTTCATAAATAACTCAAGGAGTTCTACTACCTTCTAATCTTTTATATAAATACTACCAAGACGGTTTATTAAATAGTAAGAATTTAGGAATCTGGATTATTATATATATTATTTGAACAGTTAGGAATAATCTTAAAAACCCTATTGACCTATTTTAATAAGCCTTAAGAGTATTATTTATCAATCTTTTAAGTCGAAAGGTATTCTAAATTATTTAGACTTTACTTAACTTAAGCTTTTCATAAGTCTATCTACTAGTATTATACTTATGAATATATAGATAATTTGAAGATTTCCTTTTGAATATCTTTGATATAGTAATATCTATTAAATATCTATATATTTAGATCTAATAGATAGATACTTACTACTTGATATAATTAGTCTAAGAGTTTAATAATTATTATGATGAACTCTCTAAATACCTTTAAAATTAAATTTAACATCTCAAAATAGTCTCTTTAATATTATAGCTTCTTTTAAGATATATTTAGAGCTAAGAAGTTCTACTTTAATTATAAATATTATAATGGTATTTTATTAAGTAGCGTTCTATTAGATCAGGTTTCTAAATATGAAAATAATATCATTATTAGTTATATTCAAGGTCTTTAATCTATTTAAAGTCATATACCTCTCAGGACCTTTTGAAGGAAACTATATTTAGTAGTTAGCTTTTGTCTTATAAACCTTATAGATACTACTAGTATTGAAGAGCAATTCAAATAGAGGGAAAATTAGGTAGTAAATATAGTTAGTTAATATAATAGTTACTAAATATAGAAAGTATATATAGACCTGTATTTATTATAGTTATTCTATTAAGGAGTATAATAGGATTGTAATATTAAATACTAGCTAGCGGGTTGTACCTATCGCTAGTTGTTAATAGTTATTAGCTATTAAAAGCGAATAGTAAGAGCTAATAGTTAGTAGTAGTTACTATATAGTTCATATAATTAGAAGGTATATAGCTACTGGTTGTAATTACTTACTATAGGATTCAAACCTACTACTCTTATTATACAAAAGTAAAAGCCAGCTAGACGTTAAACTACTATATTAAGTAGGGAAATAATGTAATTATAATTTAACTTTTAAATCCCTTTATATTTTATAAAAAAAGTATTTTTAATAATTAGGAATCTTTAAAATACCTTATTCATATTCCCCAGATCTCTAGGTTATAGTATTAGGAATCTTACTCTATGTAAATATTAAATTAAATACTCTATAGCGTCTTAATATGTTTAAAAAAGATTTATAAAGTATTTTAGAAGTCGGGAGTAGATAAATACGACTCTTGGGTATATTATAGTTAATATATAAAAGACTAATCTTCCTTTTATTTAATATATATAAATTTCCTAAGATATAATTTAACTACTATTCATAGTAAAGAATATTACTAGAAGTAGTATTATAAGGATTAGTCTATATTGAAAACTAAAATATTTTATAGTTTCAATAATATACATATATATATTGTAAGCTAAGTAAATAATCTAATATTCTTGATTCCTTCCTACTTAAACGTATAAGAAGTGTTTAATAAGATCTTATTGTTGAAGTTTATAAATATATTCTATATTTATAATAATTTCAAGAATACTTTATTTAATTACTTTATAATATACAAGAAGAATATTATCTATATAGAAGAGAATATAGATATTAAAACTCTTATTTCAAAATAGATAAAGCTTTTCTAGATATAATAAGAAGCTTAACAGTTGTAATATAATATAAAAGGTTTTATATTAAAGAAGGAGTATATTTGAAAGTTTATTAAAGACTTATTTCAATTATAATATTTTTCCCTATAATCTTCAATTTATCTAATAGTTTAAGTATTATTATAAGTCTATCAAGATTCCTTATAATATTTAAAGGTGTATTAAGAATATTTAAATATAAAACTTTAAAATTAAATTATATTATGATTATTATAGCTATTTAAATTATTTAAGTAGTTAGTATTACTCTATATATAGTTTATAGTAAGTTATCTAGTTATATATCTATATATATATATATATAGCTTCATATTATATTATCTTAAATCACTATTTATATCTATCTTATAAGTAAAACCTTTTTAAAAGAAAGGAATTTAGTCTTAATACTCTAGTAATTTACTTCTTACTAGATGTCTTTTTCTTTTAGCCTTATAATTTTAATTCTTACTATTTTAATAAAAGACTTTTATAGTAAGTATAGTAAGATAGTAATATGTCTTTAAGGTTTTGGTCAAATGAAAAGTTAATTAATATATATTTAAGTCTTAATAGAAATATCTTTCTTTTTCAATGTTATATTTTAAATAATAAGGAATATTATTTAGAAATTGAGACTATTTCTATTGAGCCCCTATTACTAATCAAATACATAGGTACTAACAAAGCTATCTTATTAATACTCTTTTAGATAAAAGGTACTATTACTATATTCTTTGAAGAGTATTATAAAACTATTAATATTAATATCTAACTAAAGTTGTTATTATTATTTACTTTTATATTATTAATTTAGTTCCTAAATAGTTAACCTTACTATTTTAATTAATAAAAGTCTAGAATTATATTTTAATCTTTTCTAAATTCATTAAATTGAAGTCTGAAGGTATTTACTTTTATATGTATTGAAAGTAAGTATTTCCCTTGAACTAATTAGATTTCTAATTTCAAATATATTGTCAAATCTTCTAATTACTGATATATTTCCTAGATTCTGATTATTGTTAAAAATTAACTTTTCTAGGTAAAACTCATTAGAAATCGAGATTAATCTTTATAATTGAAATATTGGTTTAAATATAATTAAACCCCTTCTATTAGTTTTTAAAACAAATTCTAATTTTAGTTGAATGTCTTAAGCTACTTCTAATACTAATAAGACAATTAATAGAAAATAATCTTTTTTATTAAATATTCTTTCTATTTCGAAATCTCTAAATGTTTAAAAATAAAGTCTTCTTTTTTAGAAATTAACTTAATTGGTAATATCTTAACTTCTTTTATAAATACTTTGTGTAAATCTTATCCTAAGTAAAATCCCATCTTATTAGTTTTAATATTTTGAATAATAATAAGTTTTGAGATGGTAGAAATCTAGATTCTATAGAAATTATAAGTATTTAGAATATAGCCTATTAGATATTTAATATATCTCTCAGATTGAATTTTAAATAACGTTTTCATAATATTCTATTTATGATATTTCTTTAGTAAGTACATTTAATATCTATAGGTATAAATCTATTTTGAATAAAATCATAAGTCTTGATGAAAGCTTAACATATTTTAATACTTATTAATAGAAATACTATTTAAAGTAGGTTCTTTTTGTTAGATTTATTCTAATATCTAAAGAACTTCTATTTCTATTATTCTAATAGAAGTAATATGCAGTTCTACAACATTCCTATATGAATAAATCGTATAAAAGTCGCTCTATAAATACATACTTATTTTACCTTTATACCCCTAGTGGTTGTTAAGTAAATAAGGTAAAGGCATAGAGGTCTACTCTTTTACAGGGTACCAGAAGCAGTTCAAGCCATATGCGCTATAGCTGCAGCGCCTCATACGCTGTAGATACAGTGGCTAATGCGCTATAGCTATGCTATAACGTGCGCTACGCTTTGGCCTATACGCTGTAGTTACAGTATATTATACGCTATAGTTATAGTAACCTATACGTTATGCTAGGGTACATGCGCTATAGTTACAGCGCCCCATGCGCTATAGCTACAGTAGCCTATACGCTACGGCTACAGCTGGAACTCCGGTAGTACAGCCGGAACTCCGAAATAAACCCTCTATATAATAACCTTAATATCTCTATGAATAACAGTTAGAAATAAAAAAGCATACTATCAATTGAATGACTATTTCTCCGTCTATTCAACTATTATTATTAAGAATATTTCGAACAAGTCTTTATATTGAGAAAACTGCTTTTATCACATCACGTTTCTCCTGATTTCACGGTTATCTATAGTAATAACTTAACTATCGATTTACCTACCTATCTATCTGATCTAACACTTTTAATTAGAAATAATACTTTCTATTTATTTCAAATACTTAAAGATATATCATATAATATATCTACTATTTTAATTAATTTAATTTGGATCGTAAATAGTAGTCTTTTAGCTTCTTATATTCGTAGTTATTTAATACTTAGTTTGTTTTCAATATACCTATTTACTCTGATTAGCCTTTTAATATAGAAAAGAGATAACTTAAAATTAATATTTTATTCTATAATTTATAATTAATAATTAGTTTCTCTATGAATTATTAGTATAATTCTCCTAATATCTTATTGAACCTTATATGTTAAAAAACTTCTCTGTTAGTCTATTTAAGTTTTAAATATGTTTAATATCTAAAAGCTTGAACTATAAGTTTAATTAAGTAATATAAATATAAAGAGAAGATTAAAAACTTTGTTCTTCATAATAAGTATCTAAGAGTTACTTATATAAATATTAAGAAAATTAAATAAGCTTTTGATAATACAATAAAATAAATTAATTAAATGGAATCCTAAGGTTTATCTAGAAATAACTTATTAAGAATAGGTTTTCAAAGAATAAGAATAATTTAATTACCTTAGTTTTATAGTCTTTATCTTTTTAATATTAAAGATTAAATGTTTAAAAGTATTCTAACTACAATATCTTATTTAAAGATATTATATATAAATATTATGAAATTATATCTCTAAAAAGGTTATCTTTAAGTAAAGTTGAGAAAATAGTATATTTAGATATTCTATAATAATATTGAAACTTTCTGAAGAAACTATAAGATAGTTTAAAGCTAATTTGTATTTAAAGAAGATTATATTATACTTTCTAAGTTACTATCCTATAATAATAGATTAATTACTTAAGTTAAATCTAAGAGTACAATTAAAGCTTATATATTAGATTTTAATTCTATTAAGAAGTAGAATTTCCAAAGTAATATTCATATAAAAGTCTTTAATATAAACCATATTATTTAATATTAAGTCTAGTATGATCTTCTTATTGAAATTCTTAAAAATACTTTTTGTAAGCTACTTTTTTTTATCTAATTATAGGGAAATTAGCTAACTTATATTAAACTATGTCTATCGTTGTATTTAACTTCAGACGGTTCTTCTCTTAAAAGGTCTATTAAGTTAGTAATATAGACTATTCTATAGCTATTAAATATTATACTTACTAAAAGTAAGTAAAGCTTTTAAATAATTAAGAAGATTTTAAAGGGAGTTTAATTAACTTCTTAAGCAATAAGAAGTTAATATTCAGATATATTAAATTAGAAGGATAGTAGGTATTACTATAAGACTTATTATTTAAAAGTATTAGTTAAAGTTTTAAAGTTTCTAAAAGTCTTCCTTTAGTTTGATTAATATATCCTTTAGAACTTAACTATTTCTCTATTATTAAGTTCTAAGAGACACTATAACGCTCTAGGTTATTTATCCTACTTATAATACTATTTAAGTAGTAATTAGTATCTAAATATATAGAACTCCTATAGATGAATCTATAATACTATATTTAATATATTTATAGTCTTCCAAAAAGTATAAGTAACTTCTAAAATTATATAG
Organism: Colletotrichum spinosum; assembly: GCA_004366825.1. Lineage (NCBI taxonomy): Eukaryota > Fungi > Ascomycota > Sordariomycetes > Glomerellales > Glomerellaceae > Colletotrichum > Colletotrichum spinosum. Next base: position 8,633 of record QAPG01000675.1, read on the forward strand.
ATATTTCAATTTCAATTAAGATATTCTATTCCACTTTCCTATAGAAATAGTTAATATAATTAGTATTTTACTATAGCCTTTTATTAAAACCGTATTAATGTAAGATAAAAAAGTAAACACTTCTCTATATTTAATTAGACTATTAATATCTAGATTTAGAAATTTCCTCTTAATAATATTCTAATATTAAGCTGTAGCCTAATGAGGCGAAATATATTTATTAAGTATCTAAACTTACTTTTTAATGATAAGGATTGTCTAGACTTTAGGAACCTAATATATAATTGTTTAAAAATAGATAGTATACTATTTTTATATTAAATTAAATTAGAGATATTTAAATTAGCCTTCTCTAGAATCTTATTATATTGTATTCTTACTTATTATTATATAACTAAATTATTCTGTAATGAATAAATAATACGGTATACGGTCTAAATATAGGTTTTTGAAAGGTATGATCTATTTAAACTAGAGTAAAACGCTTAAATACATATAAATAAAGCAATTAGGTTTTATATAAGCCGGTATAACTATATAGCAGCCTTAGTACTATACTTATTCTTATATACCTCTTTAGTAGTAGAATTACTAGAGATACCTTTAAATCCTAAGTAATATATTATTATAAATAGAATAAGGTAAATAATATTTAAAATAATCTTTTAAGCGTTTGAATAAAAGAAATTATTTATTATGATAAATCTATTGTGTTTTATTATGTATTTAATTGTTTTTATAAGTATTAGTAGGAGTACTTAACTAGTTCTTTCCAAAATTAATAATTATATTTTATTTTAATATATTAAAATAATCCCCTTATTGTTTTTTTATTACTATCTTTCTTTTTCTTTACTAATATTAATATTTTTAATAGTTATTTTCTTATACTTATAGGTAGTATGTTTATTAATATAGATCTTAAATATTAAATTTTAAATAAAATAATACATATTAGTTATTATTGATATTTTAACTATAGGATAAACCTGTTGAAATTAAACAAAGAAGCTACTGAGGCTGAAGTATTATATAATATTACGGATGATCTATTATTACGTCTTAATCTAACCTTTTTATTAAATAAATTTATTCTAGTTTTCGCCTAGTTTATTGATAAACTTAAGGGGTTACTTTTTAATCTCAATTTAGAAAACAGTAGAAAATCGGATTTGAAAATTATATTAGCTATTTTCTATTTTTATTTAAATGTTAATAATAAGAACTTTTAGATTTAAAATACCTTTTTTTAATCCTTTTAAGAAGCCTACTTTATTTAGCGCTTTTTAACTTTCTTTATTTCATATAACCTTATTAATAGCTACTATGTTTCCCCTTATTCTTCTTATTATTAATATTTTTATTAGTTTTAATAATTGTATTTATAACTGAATTATTATTAAGACTTAAATATAAATTATTAAAATTAGTAGTTCTTATTTATCTTCTTTTAGTTTAAATAGTAAGTATTAATATAAAGTTAAAATATTACATCTTAAGGCTTTTATTTATTTCTATTTTATTAAGTTTTTTGATTTTCAAAAATACTTACTACTATTCCTACTACTTGAAGTTTTTGATATACTAAAATTAAGTAGGTTTATTAAGAAGTTAGCTCTTACTTTAAAAGAATCTACTACTTCTAGTAATATAAAATATCCCTATAGTTATCTTAGAAGAATTCCTACTTTTAAACTACTTTCTAAAAATAAAAAAGATAATTTAATTAGTAATTTTATAGTTAAAGATTAAAAGGAGGAGTTTGAATTTATTATAAATAAAGAGGAAGATAATATGGATAATATTAATAAACTATTTAAATTTCTTAGGAAGTATATTAAGATAATTCTAAAGTTTATAAGGAAGTCTATTTAAATTAGAAATTAGGTAATTTCATCTAAGATAAATAACTTTAAGTACTAATTTGAAAATATTAAGTATTAACTAGTTAAATCAAATACAAATCTACAATAAAAAGAATCTTTATAAAGTTTATTATATCTAAAAACAGTAATATAAATAAAATTACTAAAAAGTATAAAAATTATCCTTTTTAGATAAAAATAATTAGTAATATTTAACTAGTTTAAATTATTCTTTATATTACTTATTACTTAAGTTTTATTCTTCTTTATAGAAGTTATTCTTATATTATTAGTATTAGAAGTAAAGATTTACTTTTTATTTATTATTATTAGTATAAGTTTAAGTTAAAAGAATATTATATTTTAGTTTTTAATAAAACTTATAAAGTATTTAAAAGGTATCTTAATATTATTTAGATTTTAAATAATAATAAAGTAAGTAATTTAGCTTGAAATCAAAATCTTAGTTTTAAATCTAATTTTTTATAGTTAAAGAATAAGAAAGTTAGTAATATAAAGAAATTATTCTAAATTATACTTTATTTTTAATAATAAAAAGAGTTTAAATTAGCTTTCCTTAAGAATAGAAGTATTCTTAATTCTACTATTAAAACTCTAGTTATTATGTAACTTATTATTACTGAATTATTTTAGGTATTACTATCTATCTAACTTCTTACTGTTAGGCTGCTTACCTAGCTTCTTAGTATTTTAATTATTTTAATTAGGTCTCTTATTAATTAAAGCTTTACTATTTAAATAGTTCATAGTAATTCTAATATTTTAGTAATTAGATATAGTAAGCTCCCCTTATTCTTTAGATAGGTTTTAATAATAATTCCTTCTTTTAAAAGATATAATCAATTTTCTATACTTATTTAAGTTGATTTTTATATATTAATTATTATTTCTTGCCTACTTATTTAGAATTCTAAATTTAAATAATTTATTTTAAATTTGATATAAGTTTAAATAGAGAGTTTTATTTTTTATAACTAACTTCAGGAGTTCTACTATTTTTTAATTTTTTATATAAATATAGCTAAAACCTTTTACTAAATAGTTAAACTTTAAGAATTTAAATTACTTATATATATTATTTAAATAGTTAAAAATAGTTCTAAAAAGCCTACTAGTTTATTTTAATTAATCTAAAGAATATTATTTATAGATTTATAAAGTTGAGAAGTATTTTAAATTATTTAAATTTTATTTAAGTTAAATGTTTTATACGATCATCAATTAGTATTAGATCTATAGATATATAGATTATTTTATAGTTACTATTTGAATATTCTTAGTATAATTATATTTATTAAATATTTATATATTATAATTTAATAGATAAATGCTTATTATTTAAAATTACTAGTTTAATAGTTTAATAGCTATTATAATAGATTCTTTAAATATCTCCAAGGTTAAGCTTAATACTTTAAAATAGGTCTTTTAGTATTATAGCTTTTCTTAAAGTATATTTAAAATTAAGAAGTTCTATTTTAATTATTAATATTATAATAGTATTTTATTAAATAGCTTTCTATTAGATTAATCTTCTAAATAAAAAGATAATATAGTTATAATTTAATTTTTGAGTTTCTTTATAATTTATAAAAGAAGTATTTCTAGTAATTAGAAGTATTTAAAGTATTTTATTGATACTTCCTGAGTTTCTAAATTAGAGTATTAGGAATCTTATCTTATAGAAGTATTAAATTATATAGTTAACTATATTTTAATATACTTAAGAAGGATTTATAAGGTATATTTATAAAAGAAGTATTTCTAGTAATTAGAAGTATTTAAAATATCCTATTAATACTTCTTAAACTTTTAAACTATAATATTAGGAATCTTATCTTATAGAAATATTAAATTATATAGTTAATTATATTTTAGTATATTTAAAAAGAACTGATAAAATATTTTAAGAATTAAGAATATATAAATAAGATATCTAATTATATTATAATTAAAGTATAAAGAATTAAACTAATTTGTATTTAGTAAGTATAAATCTCTTTTAATATAACTAGATTAGAATTTATAGTAAAAGATACTATTAGAAGTAGTATTATTAGAATTAATCTATATTTAAGATTGAAGTGTTCTATAATTTTAGTAATATATATATTATAAATTAAGTAAATTCTTTAATGTTTTTAATTTCTTATTATTTAAACTTTTAAAAAATACTTAATAAGGTTTTGTTTTTTAAGTTTATAAGTATATTTTATACTTTCAATAATTCTAAGAATATTTCTTTTAGCTATTCTATAGTATAAGAAAAGAATATTATCTATATAGAATACAATATATATATTTAAACTCTTATTCTTAAATATATAAAATTGTTCTAAATATAACTAGAAGTTTAATGATTTTAATATAATATAAAAAGCTTTGTATTAAAGTAGGGGTGCGTTTTGAAGTTTATAAAAAGTTTATTTAAATTCTATATAATACTTTATAATCTTAAATCTATCTAGTAGTTTAACTATTATTAGAAGTCTATTTAAGTTCTTTATAATATTTAGGAATATATTGATAATATCGAACTATAGGACTTTAAGGTTAAATTATATTATAATTCCTATAGCTATTTAAAAGGTTTAAGTAGCTAGTATTACTATATATATAATTTATAGTAGATCGACTAGTTTTATATTTCTATATATATAAATCCTTGTTTTATATTATTTTAAAAAACTGTTTATATCTATCTTATAGGTAAAACCCTACTTAAGAAGAAGGATTTTTATTTTAGTATTCTAGTGATCTATTTCTTATCAGGTACTTTTCTCTTTTAGCTTTATAATCTTAGTTCTTATTGTTTTAATAAAGGATTCTTATAGTAGTTCTAAAAAGTTAATAATATTTTTCTAAGTCTTTAGAGGTATAACTAGTTAATTAAAATATATTTAAATCTTAGTAAAAAGATCTCTTTTTAATACTATATTTTAAATAATAAGGAATATAATTAAAAGGTTAAAACTATTTTTATCTAGTTCTTACTACTAATTAGACAAATAGATATTAGTAAAACTGTTTTATTTATATTTTATAAGATATAATATACTACTATTATATTCTTTTAAAAGTATTATATAGTTATTAATATTAATCTCTAGCTTAAGTTACTACTATTATCTATTCTTATATTTTTAATTAGGTTTCTAAATAGTTAAATTTGATTTAGTTAGTTGCAGTTTAGAGTTATATTTTAATCTTCTTTGAATTAGCTAAATAGGAGTTTTAAAATAATTACCTCTTTATTTAGATAAAATAAATATTTCTTTTTAACTAATTAGATTTCTTATTTTAAATATACTATCTAGTTTTCTAATTATTAATATATTTTTTAAATTCTAATTTTTACTTAGAGTTACTTTATCTAGTTAAGGTTAATTAGAAGTCTGGATCAGTCTTATTAGTTTAAATATTAGTTTAAATATAATTAAACTTTTCTTATTAGCTTTTAAGGCTGACTTTAGGTTTAATTTAATATTTTGGGCTACTTCTAGTATTAATAGGATAAATAGTAGAAGAAAGGGCTTTCTATTAGATATTCTTATTATTTTAAAATTTCTAAGTATTTTAAGATTAAGGTTTTTATACTTTTTAGTAATTAATTTAACTAGTAGTTTTATAACTTCTTTTATGAGCGTTTTACATAAATCTTATCTTAAGTAAAACTTTATCTTATTAAATTTAACATTTTAAGTAATAATAACTTTTTAAAGAATAGGGATCTAGATCTTAGAGAAGTTATAAGTATTTAGAATATAACTTATTGAATATCTAATATGTTTTTTTAATTTAACTTTAAATAATTCTTTTAGAACGTTTTATTTATAGTGTTTCTTAAGTAGGTATATTTAATATCTATAGGTATAAATTTATTCCTAGTGAGGTTGTAAGTTTTAATAAGGGCTTAGAGTATATTTTGATATCTATTAATAAAAATACTATTTATATTAGGCTTTTTTAATTTTGTATAGTGATCTCTAGTTGTTTTAAATATTTAAAGATATATTATATAATATAGCTACTATTTAAATTGATTCTATTTATAATTTAAATAGTAGTCTAGTAGCTATTTATATTTTCATTCTTTAGGTAATTAGTTCTTTTCTAATACGTTTGTTTGTTCTAACTGGTTTTTTAGTATAAGAGGGAGATAGCTTAAGATTAGTTTCTTGTTTTATTACTTATTTCTAATAATTAGTTTTTCTATTCATTACTATAATTGTTCTTTTAATATCTTATTGAACTTTGTAAATTAAAAAGCTTTTTTACTTTATAATCTATTTTTCAAATATTATTATTATTTAAAAGATTAAATTATAAGTTTTATTAAATAGTATATATATACAAAGTAGGCTTAAAAATTCATTTTTAATAATAAGTATTTAAAAGTTGCTTATATAAGTTCTAGGAAAGTTGAATAAATCTTAGGTAATATGGTAGAATAGGTGAACTAATTATAATTTTAAAATTCGTCTAGAGATTACTTATTAAGAATAGGTTTTTATATAGTAAGAATAATCTGATTATTTTAATTCTATAATTTGTACCTTTTAAATATTTAAAACTAAATACTTAAGAGTATTTTGTTTAAAGTATTTTATTTAAAAATGCTATATATAGGTATTATTAGATTTTATATTTAAAAGAGTTATTTTAAAGTAACATTAAGAAAATAGTATATTTAAAGATTTTAAAATAATATTTAAACTATTTGAATAGATTAGAAGATAGTTTAAAACTAGTTTCTATTTAAGGAATATAAAGTTATACTTTCTAAATAACTATTTTATAATAATAAATCGGTTAATTAAGCTAAATCTAAAAGTATAATTAAAATTTATATATTAGATTTTAATTTTATTAAGAAGTAGAATTTCTAAAATAATATTAGTATAGAAGTTTTTATTATAAGTGATATTATTTAATATTAAGTCTAATATATTCTTCTGTTTTAGATTGTTAAAAATATTTCTAATTACCTCTTTACTTTATTTAACTATAAGGAAGTTAGCTAAACTATATTAAATAATATCTATTCGTTTACTTAATTTAAAAGATTTTATTTTAAAACAGTTTATTAAATTAGTAATATAAATTACTTTATAGCTATTAAATATTATATTTACTAAAAGTAAATAAGGTTTTTAAATAGTTAAGAAGATTTTAAAAGGAATTGTAGCTGATTTTTTAAAAAGAGAGGGGTTAATATTAATATATATTAAATTAGAAAAGTAGTTACTACTACTACTAGATTTACTACTTAAAAGAGTTGTTTTAATTTTCAGAATATCTAAAAACACCTTTCTAGCTTTATTAGTATATCTTTTAGAATTTAGTTATTTCTCTTTAGTTAGTTTTTAGGAAAAAGTATATAGTTCTAAATTATTTATTCTATTTATAATACTATTTTAAGTAGTAATTGTTGTTTAAATATTAGGAAATCTAATATATAATCTTATTATAATATATTTAATAAATTTATAATCCTCTAGAAAATATAAGTAGCTTCTAAAACTATATAAGTATTTTAATTTAAATTAAAATATACTATTTAATTTTCCTATAAGAATAATTAATATAAATAGCATTTTACTAAAGTTTTTTATTAAGATTTCTTTAGTATAAAATAGGATAGAAAGAATCTCTCTATATTTAGTTAGATTATTAATTTCTAAGTTTAGAGTTTCTCTCTTAATAATCTTCTAATACTAAGTTATAATCTAAGTAGTAAAAATATATTA